>JBBPBX010017275.1:8594-37057 GCA_038048925.1 Garcialebias charrua | reverse complement strand
AAAAAAAAACAGCTAGGTTGTAAGGTGATGAAGAAAACTAAAAACAGGAACATGTCTGAATTGGTTGTTGCCAGGAACTTAGCGGATGTTTGAAGCCACTTAGAGAGGTCAAGGTCGAGAGCGTCAGATCTTTTTGCAAGATGTTCCAGGAAACAGGAGCGGAGTAGGAGAAGGCCCTTTTGCCTAGTTCAGTCCTCACTGAGGGAACACTGCGTGTAATAATGTTCTGAGAGCGCACGCTGTAGCTGCACTCATGCAGTGACAGGAGTAGATGTATGAAGGCAGCAGACCAAGGTGATTTGAAAATGAAAATGTACCAGTGAGAGAGTATGCATGAAGTTAACAATGACCAGTTAACCAGTGGATACAGGGTGCAGTGGTGGGTATTGTAGTTACAGCCAGTTATGAATCTTAGTGCACCATGATAGACAGCATCCAACAGCTGCAGGGTGCTTGTAGGAGCATTCATGTTGTAGATAATGTCACCGTAATCAATGGAGGGAAGGAAAGTCACAGTTACAAGGCGTTTCCTATAGCATTCAGTGTTAGACAGGATCTGTTTCTGAAAAAGAAACCCAGTTAAACTTTCAGTTTCCTTACTAGGTTTTCTATGTGGAGCTTACAAGAGATAATATCAAAAAAGGCGTTCAATACAGAATCAACTGGACTTTATTTGTTGCAGAAAACGTTTCGACTTCTGTCCAGAAGTCAGAAGAAGAAGAAGAAGACAGAAGTCGAAACGTTTTCTGCAACAAATAAAGTCCAGTTGATTCTGTATTGAACGCCTTTTTTGATTTTATCATGTCCTGGACGACTGAGAATCTTCACCAGCATCTTACAAGAGAGATATGTGCGTCGACCAAGATACCCAAATAATTGTAGGGATCGACAAACGCAATAGGGACACCATTTGAGGATAAAATCAGAGGAAGAACCGCTGGGACCGACTTCCTGTTTGAAAACAGCATCCCTTTGGTTTTATCAGCGTTTAGGACAAGTTTGAGACGGAACAAATCTGACTGGATGATGTCGAAGGCAGACTGCAAAAGCTGGAAAACCTTAGCAACTGTTTTAGCTAGACAATAAACGTCAAAATAGAAATGTAAGGATGTATCAGGGATGCTCTGACCTACATTACCTATGTAGATTGTAAAGAGGTTGGGTCCTAAGACTGAGCCTTGTGGTACACCATTGTTGACCGTTAACTAACTGGAGAAAATACCATTATGTTGAACACATTGCTTCCGATCTGATAGTTAGAGAACCAACAAATGATATGATCTGAGAAACCAATTTCTGAGACATTATGACAAGATGTCATGATCCAGTGTCAAAAGCTTTAGACAGCCTAAAGTGTAGCACAATAATCAATTCAGACAAACACTGATAAATGTATTGATTCCTTTCCACAATAATAATAATAATTATATATATTTTTAAACTAAGCTGATGTGACCAATCAAAAAAACACCATTATTGTCTCATCAGTCCCAGAAACCGTTATGCTTGTCTGGGGCTTTTTATGTTTCTGTCAATAGTGGATACCTCCTGGGTCTTCTTCCAATGTGTCCATCATCAGACCTGAACTTGGGAGCTTAAATCAAACTGTATTTTTTTTATTTTTTTTCTGTGGTTTTACCATCTTGATCACATCCTGGTAGGTTGGCTACGATCCAACATACCTGACATATTTAACAATACAGCAGCTGTGGTCAGAGGAACATGAAGGAACATGGCGAGGGTCTTGTATCATCTACCTCTAGTTTATTTGTTTATATCTATAATCTTTTTTCTGTGCTCCATGTTCTGTGTGGTGTACACAGTGGTACCAAACTGTGGCATAGCAGTTCCTTTAAAATCAACTGAATGTCTGATGAAAAGTTTATGCGAGAACAAAAACGGCATAACTTTCATTACGGAGAGCAGACTTCACTTCTCGGAGTACGAATCCAGATTTTGTTGGAAATGTGTGTGTCACAAGATATTTTGTTTACTCGAACACATACTAAAGGCATGCAGACAATCAGACAATTGGATAACTTCACAACTAAAGAAGTATTGTTTCAATAAGCTGTAGGGTTACCAACAAATGTATTTATATTTGAAATTTTAAAATCCCAGTTCTCCTACATGGATAAAATCTGCCTGTCTGTGAATGAGTTAACAGCTTACACAGTGTACCTTGGACCGTGTCTGCAGCCTGTTAATCCCTAAAATCCCTCATATTCCAGATAAATTCTGCTGCTAAATCTCCTTTTGCTGTTTTTACTAAGTGTAGCACTGCTTTATGCACATGCTGCCCTGCAGGAGCTCCGTGGAGGCATTGCATGTAAAAACCAGGGTCAGACAGAGGGTCTTGTGAGTGCTTAAGTGCACATCTGTCCGTGGGTTTTTACGTTTATGTTGCAAAGTGTCCGATCCACAGCTGGGGAGGAGCGGCTCGGTATGAAAGGCATCTTTTGTGAAAGAGTCTATCTTCTCAATAGATCTCACGTAAGCGTGTTGGTGTTCCCGGCTTTGTTCATTGTGAACGCCCCGACTGTAACAAACATGCTCTCTGTTCAGGAGAATAAGGAATAAGACAGCATAAAACCCCAATTAGAAAAGCTCAGCAGTCTATCTCCTCAAGCTGCCTCTGTCGAGTGCAGGAAAATAAACTAAACTCAGACAGCTGAAGGAATGGCTAATAAAATAAATATTTTAGGGAGTAGCAAACCTCATAGGGAAGTGACTAACTTTGGAAAAACCTCTAAACTCTAAGGTAATAAAGATCCTTGGACTTGAATCTAAATAATAACCAACCTTTCCATGAACGCACCTCTGAGAACAACCTGCATGTAAGATGTTGACCTGCAACAACCTTCATAAGGGTGATACTAGAGTGACTCGAAAGGCAAAGCTTTTAAAACCACAGCCTCCTCTTATACACAAAATTAAGAATATCCTTAGAATTAATACAATTTAAAGCTGTAAAATCAGATTATCTTCATAAAATACAATATTTCAGTGTTTTAAAATACAGTATAACCAAGTTTTACACTGATGATGGTATGAAGATGGTTTTCCAGTCGGAAAATCCCCAAGTGTGACATCTAAGAGGTTTCAGGTTAACCGAGTTGTGCTTAGAATAGAGTGCTCAGTTTGAGCCACACACCATGGAGTTCATTAGGAAACCAGAGCATTGGTTTGTATCCCACAAATGGAACTGGGACTCCCATTGTGGGTGACTAGACCTCAAAAGGGTCCTCAGATGGTCCTTCAGAAACCAACATAAATCTCTAAATTACTGCTAATGTCACAGGTTCAATCAGTGGTGTAGTCTACATTTTTGAAGAGCTTAGAAACCAAAGTACACTAGTTAGTACAATGTAATCATCAATTTATTTTGTTTTTTACGCATATTGAACATTTTCAAATTTCTCTGATGTTTATATTTGAATAAATGAACAAAAAACTTTGTAAAACTGTTGGCTTTGTATTAAAAACATGTTATAGAATTTATAAAACAGTATCAAAGCAAAACATGTTCCAGTATTTAGTAGTAAGTACAGAATTTTACAATAATTTGCTGGATAAGCAAATGTAATAAACAAGCGCTGTATACAGATGGATTGCTACAGAAGAGTTTAACTTCCATTTAACGTATCAATGACACGTGCCCAATGTTATGTCATGTATCATTGGGCACTTTTACTGTAATTGGGTACCGGTATACTGAAATTCTTAAGCTTTTCTAGAAGGTATACTCCATATATGGTACAGTATATGGTAAATGGTAAATGGAGCTTATTTATATAGCGCTTTCCAGCCCCCTATGAGGGGCCCCAAAGCGCTTTACAATACCAACCATCCACCCATTCATACACCGGTAGCGGCAGACTGCCATGCAAGGCACTTTCCAGTCCTACCGGGAGCAACTCGGGGTTAAGTGTCTTGCCCAAGGACACAACGACACATGGTGTGGGGAACCGGGATTCGAACCACCAACCTTCCGATCGGGAACGACTGCCATTACCACTACGCCACGGACGTCCCATACTCCAATCACGTTGACTATACCACTGGTTTCAATGTAATTGTTATAACAAATTGAACTAGTAGTGTTAAATGTTAAACCATAGTACTGTGGTTAAGGCTGTTTTGTCATTCTGCCGTTTTTAAGAGTGTTAATAACAATGTTTGTTCACTTAAAGAAGAAATATGTGGGGTCACTGTTATTATGCGGGTCAGAAACAGAAACATTAGGGAACCACTGATTTGGAGGCATTAACATCAGGCGCATAAAGAACATCTTATCTATGACAAAGCACAGTGGTGGTGCTGTTATGTTATGGAGGGCTTTGCTTCCTTTGGTATATACCTTCATGCATGTGACCAAAACATCTCTCATGAGGACAAGGTGAACAACGTCCCTAACAACCTCAGGAGGGAGGAGAGAAAGAGTGATTTCTATGTGAGTTCAACTTGCATTAACAGTAAATTCACTGCAGTCTAGAAGCTTGGAACATCTTCAAATTTAAAAAAAGTAAGAGAAGAAAGTGCAGTCACCTTTAAAAACAATTACAATAAACACCCACATCTCCATTATCACAACACGTATTAACTGTGACAAGAAGCTAAATCTTGTTAACTGTTCATTAAAGCAACGTGTAATTAGAAAAAAGGTGAATGCTGATTTCTAAACCACTTAGTTGAAATTAGTTGAAGAAGCCAAAACTATCCGAAAGCCAAATACAACAAAATGCTAGTTAAAAACTGAAATTAGCAAAAGACTAGCTAAATTTAGCAGGAGGTAAGCTTTTAATTAAATGTAGCATTTGAAGAATTAGCATAGCAGTATTAACATCAAAGTTGCAAAAACAATGACTTTGTTTAAAAAAATGAATAAATTTAGGTTTCTGGAAAAATATGTATAAATTGGTTGTTTCAAATTTTATGAATGGTAAAATATGTGGATGAGTTTTTTATTGTGTAATTTTTTGTTTTGATTATTGTTGTTTGAATTGATTGTTTGAATTATTTTTGTTAAAAAAGGGGCAGACATAATAAGATTTTATCTTCTTCTGCTTCCTTTCATTTCATGTAATGTTTAAATTTTTATTTACGTGGAATTGTAAATAGTTTTTTTGTGTTCTTTTAAATTTTGAATTTGAAATTAATAAAGAATCTAAATAAGTAAAAATAAATAAATAACATTAGCAGTAAGAATTAGCATTAGCAAAAGCTGCATTATTAGTACTGGTAGTTGTTTTAGCATTGGTATAATTAGCAATAGCATTAGCAGTATTAGCAGAAGTGCGCTGAAGTAGATTTCAATGGCAATGTTTTTAAAGGACTTGAAGAAATGTCCATGTACAGTATTTCAATTGGGATTTATTTTGTAAATAAAGCTAAATATTTTGGAAAAGTATAAATGCTGGGGGAAGTGGTGGCACTGAGGTTAGAGAAGGTGAGCTTGTGATCGGAAGGTCACCAGTTTGAATCCTCGGACTATCAACAAAAGTGTGGGAAAGTGAAGCACCCACTCTCAACCCTAATTTGCCCCACTCTGGGCCCTTGAGCAAGGCCCTTAACCACCACCATCTGCTCCCCCGGGTGCCCTAGATAGTAGCTCTCTGCTCCACACAGAGGGCTGTGGTAGCTCAGTGGTCTATGGTTGTGTCAGGAAGGGCATTGAGGGTAAAAACAATTGGCAAGTCTTGGTGCTAGTTATTTCACTGTGGTGACCCCTGAAGAAGGAGCAGCCTCAGGTTACTCAGGTAATTTTACAAATATGGAGCTAAAATTTTAGATGGTAGTAAGATTCTTCCCCAAAACATCCATCCATCTGTCCATCATCTTCACCCGCCTCTTCCTTTTTTGGGGGTCATGGAGGGTCATTGGTGCCCATGTCCAGCAGTCACTGTGTGAGAGGTGGGGGGACACCCTGGACAGGTCTCCAGTCCATCACAGGGATGCATAGAAACAAACGAGACAAACAACCCATCACTCTCTCACTCACACCGAGAGATCATTTAGAGCAGTCAGACAAACATGCATGTTTTTGGTCTGTGGGAAGAAACTGGAGTACAGTACCTGGAGAAAACCCATGCATGCACAGAGAGAAGATATGAACTCCACCCAGAAAGGTCCCGAGCCAGGAAGTGATCCAGTGACCTTCTCACTGAGAGGCAACAAATCTACAAACTGCACCACCATGCCACCTTCCCCAACACAGGTCACATGAAATTTCACATGAATTCAAGGTTTACCATACCATACCAATTTATTTCTTAAGCACTTAAAATACAACAGCAGCCGTCCAAAGTGTTGTACAAAAATAAAAACAAACAAAAAACAGTAAAACAATAAAAACAACTAAATTTATATTTTTTTTAAATCAGAACATCACAAGTAAAAGAATACAACATTAAGACACAGATGCTAACTCACTCTAGGTTAAAAGCCAATGGGAATAAAAAAAGTGTTTTAAACTAGTTTTAAAAACAGATACTGATGGGGCCTGCTTGACCTTCGGTGGCAGCTCATTCCACAATTTAGGAGCCAGAGCTGAAAAGGCTATATCTCCTCTGGATTTATAAAAGATTTTCAGGACTGCTAAAATCATCTGGTCAGAGGATCTGAGAGCACGTGATGGCTTGTAAAGGTGAAGCAGTGCAGACAAATAAGAGGGACTAAAACTGTTCAAAGACTTCAAAACAAACAATAAAACTTTAAAATGGATTCGAAACTGGACAGGAAGCCAGTGAAGGGACATCAAGACTGGAGTGATGTGCTCACGCCTGCCTGTACCAGTCAAAAATGGTGAAGCAGCATTCTTTAACAGCTATAACCGTGAGAGCGAGGCCTGGCTAATAAAATCAAGGTTTGACCAGAACAGCTCTTTATTTCTCAACACAGGCCAGAAGTTTAAGAAAGCACTTTACACAAAGACATCATTTCATTTGTTGACACTAACAGTTGGAGTCATGGTGCAGCGGGACACGTTTTTCTGTCTATTTTTAGTCAGTGGCCCACAAAATGCTCCCAGTAACAAGGAAGAACTTTCCAGCAGGGCGATTAATTGAGTTTCAGCGTTGTGTTCCTCCATGAATGTTCCATAACTCTGCACAACCCAGAAATCTGACCGGAACTAGAGAGGCTTCAGCAGGATTTCACTCCTTCCTTACACTCCCCCACCCCACTGATTGGGACAAATCCAGACAGATATTACGTGTAAATCATAAATGCATGTCTTTGAGTGACTTCACCCGAACAACCAACCGCGCCTGTAAATCTGCGATTATTAAAACGTCCGTCTGTGGCTTCCTGCTTGCTCTGATGAACCAGGCACCAAACTTTTCCTGCAGGGACTGAATACTATGATAATGTCCCAGCAAGACACAAGCACTGGTCAGTGCAGGAGACGAGGAGTGGAAAGTGCCTCCGATGTGTAATGGAATGACTGATGATGGTAATGGACCAGGGAGATTAAAAATGGTTATGCAGGAAGGTTGAGGGAGAGAGGAGGTCCAGTCCATAATGCACATGATTATCCCTCTTTACTGATGCTGTTGATTATGACCCCAAAAAAAGCACAAGCAGCACTTTTCCGTTGCCGATATAAACACAAGGAGGTTTTGCACATTAAAAAAGGAGTAAATTAAAGAAAGACATGTTCAGTAATCTAGTTTAGTGGGTATGAAAACCAGAAAAACACTGCCAGGCATCAAAAGGCAACATGTCAAAGCTGTAGGAAAAAAAAACCTGGCACACAGCTTTCTCTTTTCACTCTATCAGGTATTTCCCTCCATAGACGCACAATTTTAACTTTTAACTATATATACATCCAACTCTCATCATATCCTGTACATTGTTTATAGTGGGTGTAAAAAGCAGAGCTGACAATGGCTCTCGACTGCTCTTTGTGCCCATTTAGCTCACTGTTCCAGCTATTCAGCCTCAGAGGCTTTAATAACAACAAAAGGTGCAGTTCAGGTTACATGTTGAAGCCTTGTCGTTGGTTTCTCCCTCGCTCGTTTTTCTGCTGTAGCTGTTCTTATCTGTGCGTCTCACTTTTATGCACCTCAGGACTGAGAGAACAGACAGTCCACTGTTGATGGTGCCATTATGGCTACTGCTCTCATGAAGTCTCTGAGCTCCCCTTTAAACCCAACACGACAACATGGTATCACATGGTCTGCACGGTGAGAGGTTAACACATCTCTGGTCCTCCATGAGCGGCTCACACAGCCAGGGTTGCATTTTATTTTCCCTCCGTACCCAAACCTTCAGTATAGTGATTAACTTAGTACTGTATTACAAACTGCATTCACCAAAATAGATTTTCAGATGAATGGACATCCATATAAAGCACTTACCACCCAAAATAATTGTTAAAATTTTAAGGGTCCAGTAAGTCTGGATCTCCCCTGGGGTGTCTTTTGAGTAGTGCCCAGAAAACCTCCAAAGGAAGTCACCCTGGGAACACCCTAATCAGATGCCCAAACCACCTCAGACATCTCCTTTTGATGTGGAGGAGCAGCAGCTCTATTTCAAGCTCACCTCCTAAGACAGAGCTCACCTTTTCTCTAAGGCTAAACCCAGCCATCCTACAGGGGAAACCCGTTTTAGCCTCTTGGATCCAGGATTTTGTTTTTTCCATCATGAGCCAAACCTCATAACCACAGGTGACGGCTGGAACATAGGCAGAGAAAATAAACGGTAAATGGACTGTACTTATATAGCACCTTTCTATCTGATCAAGATACTCAAAGTGCTTTACACTACAACCTGTGCCCTCATTTACCATTTCATACAACACTCTACTAGATCTATACAAAGAATAATCAGAGCTTTAACACATTCATACATTGATGGGACACACATCAAAGGCAATGAGGGGTTCATGTCTTGTCCAGGGACACTTCGGCATGTGACTGCTGGTGGAATCAAACCCCCAACTGTTGCATTGGAGGATGACTGCTCCAACCACTCAGCCAGATATACAAAAGCTTTGCCATTCAGGTCAGATGCTTTATCACCACATCAGACCAGAACAACTCCCTCATTACCACAGATGAGGCCTTAATCCATCTGCCACTCGATCCTTGAACACCCTGATGCAGAAGGACCACATACACCATGACCGGATTAGTGAAACTGTGGCTTCCTCTTAAAACCTGGCCCAGAAAGGGGAGCTCACTGGTCAGCATCTGGTAGTCTAAACTTGGATCTTGGGAATCGTCCAGGCCAAGTCTGAAAGAACTACAGAAAGTCGCCTCTCTGTGGCTTAAGGGTCTTTACACACCTAATTTGACTATGATCCAGAAAACTGTCATCAATGCATTTATTTCATTCATTCATTCATTCATTCAACCTTTATTTAGTCAGGTAAATCTCATTGAGCCTCGTGGGCTCATTTACAAAAGCGACCTGCTACAAACTAAAGAATGATGAACAGCAATGGTAGAATTTCCTTAAACAACAAACAACAGAAAAACATAAGAGAGAAATACAAAGTGAAATGCAAAGTATCAAAAACTAGCAAAACACCACAAGGTAGATGTACAAAATCAAAGACAGGAACAAATCTGCATTGGTTTTTGCCAGGATTCCAAAAGATTCTTAAAACCATTTAGAGACGGCAAGGCCGAGAACTTCAGATCTTTTTGTAAGATATTCCATGAAGCAGGAGCAGAGTAGGAGAAGGCCCTTTTTCCAAGTTCAGTCCTCACTGATGGAACACTGCAGGTAATCATGTCCTGAGAGCGCACGCTGTAGCTGCACTCACGCAAAGACATGTAGGAGGAGATGTATGAGGGCAGCAGACCAAGAAGTGATTTAAAGATGAAAATGTACCAGTGGAAGAGTCTGCGTGAGGATTTCACTAACATTGAAACCTAAATGACTGTTGTTTTATATAAATAAACAAAAACCCACTGACTATATGTTCATTTCTAGTAAAGAGAACACAATAAGATATGTCAACAATCTATTAACATCTGGCTGCTGACCAACAATTAGAATGCTAACCTAACAATGAAATGCCCTAGAAAAGCTAATGCAATTACTGTTTAGAAATGTATACATGAATCCAATGTTTCATGGTCATTACTAAAGACAGTCATGTTATAATCCTTCAGCTGTTGTTTATATATAAACAACACTTGTATTCTTCAGGGTTCAGCAAAGAAAAAAAAACATGACAAACAGAGTCACTTCAACATATTTCTGCTACAGGAAACTACAGTAACTGCTGGAACAAATAACATCATGCAGCAACAAGTCTGCTGACTCTTAAAGCGGCAGCACTGATTAACATTAAACATTTTTTTATATTCACCAATCAGTGCAAAAAATTCTATGTCTACAATGGGATGCATCTAAAATGTGATTTTACCCCCACCTCTAATGTGTTCTTTACCTATGGGGAGATTTAAGGTTGAGCGCAGCTCAAGCACGGTGGCAGGCCATAGCGTGGCCCTAAGTGTGCAGGTTTTTTTGGAATGTTACAGAAATTAGTAACGTTCAAACTTTCACTGTTGTGGTCAAATATGCACATAGTGCTGCTTCTCCAACTGAATCAGATTCTGTTAAATGTCAAGAAATTTCCTTGGATGAACACGACATGTAGACTACAGTGAGTTGGTAGAATCAGTCAGGGTATCCATCCATCCATTTTCTTCCACTTATTCTGAAGTCAGGTCGCCCGAACCACCTCAACTGGCTCCTCTCGATGTGGAGGAGCGACGGTTCTACTCTGAGTCTCTCCCACATAACTGGTCTTCTCACCCTATCTCTAAGGGAGAGTCCACCTACCCTGTGGAGGAAACTCCTTTCCACCGACTGTGTCCATGATCTCATTCTTTCAGTCACTACCCAAAGCTCGTGACCATAGTTGAGGGTAGGAGCGTACACTGACTGGTAAACAGAGAGCTTTGCCTTACAGCTCAGCTCCTTCTTCACCACAACGGACTAACTAGTACAGAGTCTGCAATAGTGCAGATGCTGCACCAATCCATCTGTCAATCTTACACTCCATTCTTCCCTCACTCATGAACAAAACCCCAATACTTGAACTCCTCCACTTGAGGCAGAACCTCACCCTCGACTTGAAGAGAACAATCCACCTTTTTCTGACTGAGGATCATGGCCTCAGATTTGGAGGTGCTGATTCTCATCCCAGTCAGGGTAGTGATTTTATATTTTCTATAACCAGAATTAGTTCCAAATGGACCATAAGAAGCCAAAGAACATATTTTCAATGTAAACATGCCATTTTGCTTGATGTGTTTTTTTGCTTTATATCACCATTGGTTTATTCAGTGTGTTTGCAGGCAGCTTTGAGCCTCAGTGCCCTCTGACATTACAAAACAGCTTCAGTCATCAGACCAAGCTGACCTGTCAGGCTGCCAAATGCTTCCTTTTCCTCGTGTTTTTTATTTCCAAGTAACAATGATGAAAATAAAACAGAAGGAAATTAAGAAATGCTTCCTCAGAAACAATTTGGTCTCGGTCTTTTAGAGCAGCGAGACAAAAGCAAAATATAGATGAACACAAGAAAAAAAAACAGTTGTTAAATGTTCATGTCTCATAAGTCAAAACAGTTTTTTTTTTTTCATCTTTTGTCTTGGCATCAGTGGTAAATAATCCTCTGAGAGGCTGCTGGGTGCAACAGCTGGTGTTTGTGCTGGTCAGCTGAATGTAACTGGGACTGGTGCATTGGGTTGAAACACAAGGAGTTGTAAGAGACATTTTACATTTTGACACCCTCTTTACTGAAGTAGCATTTACAATTTCTGTATCAGAATGGGTTCCATTGACTGACACAGTTTTGTTTTGCAGACCATCAAGATGTTCCATCAAAACATTAATACGGCAGTCATAAGCTCGTCTCCTGGAGTGTTTGGGAGACAGACAGATTTGGGAACACACTGTGTAATCCTGGACTTGGAACAGGAGGTGGTGGGCAGTACAGTATACATGTGGCTGTGAGCCTGGGAGGATGACTGAGGGTACTAATGCTCTTCTTCTGTGTAGTCTGAGACGGAGTGAAGTCCACAGTCTCCTAATCCTATTATCTATAGCGGTGGAAGCTGGAGAAACACAACTTCATGATGCTAAGTAGAATTTCTTCATCTTTTTTAAAAATACATATATATAGAATTAAAAAAATAGGAATTGTGCATTGAGTCTTAGTGATGAGCCATGTTGGAATTGTGTAAGACTGCTTTTAAATGCACACTGACAAAAAAAAAACCGGTTAAGCAGAGTGGTAGGGGTAAAAAAAATGACGGTATATGCGAAAGGCCTTGACTGAATTACAACGATTATAAGAACATTTCAAATGGATAAGAGATGGCAATATGGGCGGACTTCTGGTCCCATGTCAGTAAGATGTGGCGCCCCCTCAGACCTGAATACAAGCAGTGATTTGATGCAGAACAAAAGGCATACACAGCTGTTGTATCCTCTCCTGGAGTAGGTTGACATACAGATGTTATAATAAACTAGACCCCAAGATCTAGCTGATCAACCCCAGGTAAGAGTTGATCCCACACCAGTTTGACCTCAACATGATGGAGGCAGTCTACATGCATGTTGTGTGTGGACAGGTGTTGCCATATTCAAAGACTGAACAACGATGCTGCCTCAGGAGGGTTAATACATGTGGACGCAGAATACTATTGACATAGCCCTGTGCCGTCAGGGTGTCCTCACTACCAGAGGTGACCTGCAGCCAGACCCTATGGCTCCTCACACCTTGATGCCAGGAGAAACACTGATGTGTTTCTCCACAACATTGGCAAGGTTGGTCCTTGTCCTTCAACGTCATCATACACGCACATGACGGTGATCTGTGAAAATAGGACTTCTCAATGTGCCACTCTTCATCAGTCCATGATTCCCAGCTAAAACATCACTTAGTTGTTTCTGCTTTCGTGTTAATGGCAACCCACATGTGAAACTGTGACTCCATAGTCTGAGACAGGGTGAAGGATGCATGATGTGAAGAGTCAATACTGTACCTGCATCCGGATGATGTGAATGTTATGGGGTTTTACTGTAAAATGCTTGATGCAAATCCCAACACTCGTGTCGTTTGTCATGACTACAACCTTCACAGTGTTTGGGTGCCCTTATCTACTCATTTGTTCTAACATTGGGTCAATGTGACATCTGTACACACCCCACATGCCAGGCATGATACAACAACTAGCTGCCTCATGCAAACCCGTATTAAACACTGTCTAGTGTTGGTATTGGTAATGCTGTCTAATGTGTCTACATGGCATCTTGTGCGTTTGGTGACCTTCACAGTTGAATGCTCCAGCCCTTACAGCTCAACTCCTCTACATGTGATTTCATCATATGTGTACTTTGGTGACCACATACTCATGTGGCTGGTCTGCATGTGGACCAAATTATGTCCAAATATGATGGTTTAACTGTTTTGTCAGTACAGTAAGTATAATTGTTTCATGAATCATTTGTGAGGACAGTAATTATATATATCACTCAAACAAAAATATACCCAAGGAAAGAATTAAGTATTTTGTACTCTATAGTCTACTATACAGCATCCTATCATACTGTAACACAGTACGGTATGACACTGTATACACTGTGAGACCACACTAAATAAGTTGCCTTTACTCTGAAGGATCAATTAAAAAGTCATTTAAAAGCCTGCTTCGTTGCAGAAGAGCATCAGCAACTCTTCTGATGTGCCTTTTACGGATAATAACTCCAGGAAACCAACAGAAATAAATAATTCATGAGAGGGTGACCGTAGAGATTAGGCTTCCTCAAAGTGCATGTTGTGTTATGGAATCAGCATGGAGCCCACATCCTGAGGGCTAAGCTTGATTTACATTCCTTACAGCCAGCTGAAGGAGAGGCCGGTCCAAAACATAAACAGGCTGCAAATCGATAAATGTGAGAGTGCCGGCAAGAAGGAGATGAAGGAAAATCACAAGGTAGTCCAGCTACATTTTACACTGATCGTCTTATTTTGCCCATGAAAGAATAATGGTTTTTTTTGATAGGGGGACACAGGAATCTTAGAAGAGAGCGAGCTGGGTCATCCAGTCATTTGCTGTAATAAAACCAACAGTTCTGACCTCCAGACCTCAGTTCTGACTTGACGATGTATTGAGGATAAATAAATGAAAGAGGGCAAGATGAGGCAAGTGCAATCATCACACTGACGTGCACTGACGTGCAGATGGACTCACTGACCTCAGCTGGAGCAATAACACCACCAGCCTGATCAAGAAAGGTCATCAGAGACTCTACTTCCTCAGACGGCTGAGACGAGCCGGTCTGAGAAGCCCAGTCCTCACCTCGTTCTACAGGTGTGCAGTGGAGAGCGTCCTGTGCTCCAGCATCAACGTGTGGCATGGAGGCTGCACAGTTGCAGAGAGAAAAGCTCTGCAGAGAGTGGTGAAGGCTGCACAGAAGTCTGTGGGAGTCAGTCTCCCCACCATCACAGACATTTACACCTCCAGATGCAGAAAAAGAGCCACCTGCATCATGAAAGACCTCACTCACCCAGCACACTCACTCTTTGCACCACTCCCCTCGGGACGGAGGTTGAGGAGCATCAAATGTAGAACCACTAGACTGAGAAACAGCTTCTACCCTGAGGCTGTCAGACTCATGAATAAATAAATAATAAGAATAAACACTGCAAAATGTCACATCATACTGATACTGTACTGATCTGTTTCTTGTTGCTGCGTTCATCTGTGACCATCTGCTCATGTTCGTGCTGCTGTTTATAATGATGTTTTTCTACTACATTAGGGCTTAGTGTATTACTAGCTGATGTGATGTCTCTCTTAGTTAATCCTAGATGTTATTATTGTATTTCTCTTGCATTTGTTGTTGGATGTAACTGGGACCCTGTGTACATAATCTCGTTTTCAACACATGTACTACATGCGGTGCAAATGACAATAAATTCTCTCTGACTCTGACTCTGACTCTGACAAGTTCAGCAAATCATCATTACAAGCGTGGCCCCTGATCTCCATTAACTGTGGCTCCCTGCCTGTCTGCAGGGATGACGGATGAGCCTTTGTCAGTGTCAGAAAGCCAGACTGAACTTATCACTGAGGGCAGAAACTGCTCAGAGTGCACAGTGCTGAGGACCTTTATTCCAGGCACAGATGCTATTTACTGCAAAGATACCCGTCACAGTCAAATGGACAATTTTTACAAATTTTCAACAGCAATGATATCAAAAAGGGCATGCAGGGCAAAAACAGTTTTTAACAAGCTCAGTTCTTAAACCTTACAAAGAAATGTCCCAGTTCCCACAACATGGCTCCTTCCACTTTTCCCCATCAAGCTCCTTTTACAGTAGTCCCTCACTACTTCGCGATTTGTTTATCGCGGACTAGTTGTATCGAGGTTTTTAAAATAAAATTGGATATAACACACAACTGTCTGACTGATGGATGAGCTGCACAATTTGCATGGAATTTTTATTTTAAATGAATTATTTTTAAATTATTTAGTACCTCCTGCACCTTTGTGCAACCCATATTGCAGGATAAACTTCCTGCTGCAGCTGATCGGCTGTTTTCCGTGGAAAGCTTAGAAGTGGGCGCGGCCAAGACCACTTGCAGGTGGCTGAGAGAAGCGGAGGCAGGGAACTGAAATCATAATTTTCTGTGTTCTTTTAGAACATTTAGAATTTAGAAATATTGTTTAGAAGATTGCAAGAGTGTGGAAAGGGTTCAAAATGCCTATACTGTGTGTATATATATATATATATATATATATATATATATATATATGTATATATATATATATATATATATATATATATATATATATATATATATATATATATATATATATATATATATATATATATATATATATATATATATATATATATATATATATATATATATATATATATATAACTATATATATATATATATATATATATATATATATATATATATATATATATATATATATATATATATATATATATATATATATATATATATATATATATATATATATATATATATATATATATATATATATATATATATATATATATACATATACATATATATATATATATATATATATATATACATATATACATATATATATATANAAAAATGCACAAGGGTGGACCTTGCCATCAACAGGGGACCTCTGCGAGAGAACAGCACCCACGCCGGTGTCCGAGGCGTCAACCTCAACAATGAACTGCAAACTGGTGTCAGGATGGGTTAGAACAGGGGCAGAGGAAAAAAGTCCCTTGAGTTTGATGAAGGCCTCTTCAGCCTCCCTGTTCCAAGAGAAAATACGGAGAGAAGAGGTGAGTTTGGTTAATGGACACACAACTTGACTGAAGTTCCTGATGAAACGGCGATAAAAGTTGGCGAAGCCCAGGAAGCGTTGGAGTTGTTTGCGGTTCAGAGGAGTGGGCCAG
Source organism: Garcialebias charrua (assembly GCA_038048925.1). Taxonomy (NCBI): domain Eukaryota; kingdom Metazoa; phylum Chordata; class Actinopteri; order Cyprinodontiformes; family Rivulidae; genus Garcialebias; species Garcialebias charrua. The sequence continues at coordinate 20,610 of JBBPBX010017275.1, read as the reverse complement.
TCCATCACAGCCTTGACCTTCTCCGAGTCCGTCCAGACCTGTCCACTCTTAAACACAAATCCCAAAAAGGCAACAGAGGGCACACTGAACTCACACTTCTCAGCTTTGACGAAGAGTTGGTTCTCAAGCAGCCGCTGGAGAACAGCCCGAACATGTTGTGTGTGTTGTTGAGGGTCCTTGGAGAAGATCAGGATGTCGTCCAGGTAAACGAAGACAAACTGAGACAAAAAATCCCTCAGTACATCGTTGACCAAGGCCTGAAACACAGCAGGAGCATTTGACAACCCAAAAGGCATCACTAGATATTCAAAATGTCCAAAAGGGGTTCTGAAGGCAGTCTTCCATTCGTCCCCTTCTTTCATACGAACCAGGTGATAAGCGTTCCGGAGGTCAAGCTTAGTGAAAATAGAAGCCTCCCTGAGTTGCTCGTAAATGGACTCGATAAGAGGTAGAGGATATTTATTCTTAATGGTGATCTGGTTCAGTTCTCTGTAATCTATACAAGGCCGTAACGTTTTATCCTTCTTGGCGACGAAGAAAAACCCAGCTCCAACTGGGGACGTCGAAGGACGAATAATGCCTGAGGATAAAGATGCGTCAATATATTCCCTCATAGTTTGCTTCTCAGGACCAGACAGATTATACAGACGGCAGGAAGGTAAGGGAGCACCAGGTAGTAAATCTATGGAACAGTCATATGGCCTGTGGGGAGGTAATGAGAGAGCTCGGGATTTGCTGAACACCGGGGCCAGGTCATGGTAACTGGTTGGAATAGATGACAAATCCACCACCTCATCTTCATAACAAGGCGGAGGAGAGGAGGAGATTGCAGATTTAAGGCAGTTGGAGGAACAATAATGACTCCATGAAACTATCTGGTTATGAGACCAGTCAATTTGAGGGTTATGTTTTCTGAGCCAGGGAAATCCTAATATAACTTGAGGGGTCTCTGAATGAAAAACAAAAAATTCACTCTGTTCATGATGGTTGCCAGATACAATGATTTTTAAAGAGGTGATCTTATGGGAAATAGTGGAAATGGACTGACCGGTGAGCGCTGTCATAGAGAGGGGTTGATGTAAACTGTCCAGAGGGATAGAAAGTTGTTCCACCACACAGTCACTGACTAGATTCTGTTCAGCTCCAGAATCAATTAAAGCCTGCACGGGGAGATTAATGTTATTGTAACAAACTGCAGATTGAAGAGTCAGACGGTTCTCAGGAGAAATGTTTGAAGCGCCCACCAGTATCTCCTGTTTTACTGGTGAGAATGGCCTTTTAAACGAAGAGAACATGTAGCAATGAAGTGCCCCTTCTTCCCACAATATAAGCATTCTTTAGCTGAAAGACGCTTCTGTCTCTCCTCAGGGGTGAGGCGGGTACGTCCAATTAACATAGGCTCTGATGAATCAGGTTCATTCACAGGATTACATATTGGACTGCGGCTTACCGGATCCGGAAGTGGAGTCACGGAAGTGGAAGGACCCTGGGATTTGTAGTCCAACAATCCCCGATATTCTCTGTGGCGATCGTCAATGCGGATGGATAAATCAATTAGATCGTTTAAGTTGTCAGGTTCATTCACAAGGGCCAACTGATTCTTAATGTGATCATTGAGGGCATTGACGAATACTCCCCGTAGAGCGAGGTCCTCCCATCCGGCCTGTCTGGCCACAATCCGGAAGTGGAGAGCGAAGTCCGCCGCAGATTGGTTCCCCTGGCGTAGCGCCATTAGCCTCTTGGAAGCTGTCTCCTGGTGCAGCGGTCGCTCGAAAACTCTCTGAAAGTCGTTGTAAAAAGTGGAAAAGGTACAGTCACTTACAGAAATGGAACCAAAGTAAGCATCAGCCCACCTTAAGGCCTCTCCTTGTAGGGCGGAAACTATGTAGGATATGCGGGACGAGTCGGAGGAATAGGTTCGTGGAGCTCTGCTAAAGGCTAGATTACATTGTAGCATAAACCCACCAAAATGTTCAGTTTTACCAGAAAATAGTTGACTGGGTTTCATCTCGGGCTCACGCACAGAGTATTGGGTTGGTGGCTCTGGGGATTGTGCAGCAGAGGCAGTGTTGGTAATTCCGGTGTGGGAAGGAGGAGATCTCTGCTCTCCCAGCTTGTGGACCATTCCACCCAGTTTAGTCAAGTTCTCTGAGATAGTTTGTTGTTGGCTCTGAATCTGTTGAAACATGTTTTGGGTTGCAGTTAGTCGTTGTTCTTGGGAAAGAATAGCTTCTCTTAATTGATCCATCTCAGTCTGGTCGTGAGTACTCATGTTATGGCTGAATCATTCTGTTGTAAACAATTACTGAAAACGTACTCAAATTCAGACCAAGGCTGAGAAGGATCACAGACACAGGTAATCAGTTAAGTGAGTTTATTTACAGTGCTGGGGTAAAGGAAGTCAGGGTTCCTGGAAGGAAAGGGGGAAAAAGATTAATGATGATGTTTGGGGAATATTGCAGTTTTAGTGTTTAATTAAGTCTCTCTCTTACAGAAGGAACTTGGAGGAGGCAGACCAGAGGGAGGAGGTGAGTGTCCATCAGGTGAGTAATTCCTTGTATTTATCCAAGAGTCCCAAGTAGTGTCTTGCAGGTGGCAGCTGGTGGAGGAGTGTCAGGCTGGAGGACAGAGTTTTCTCAGAGAAGGAGTCCAGTTTGGAGGCAGCTTGTCCAGTTTGGGTTCCAGAGGTGAGTCACAGATTTGTCCAAGGTGACTGAATGATTCAGCAAAGACTGGAACCTCCTCCAAGGCTTAAATAGCAGCTGGACTCGTTAACCGGATTGGCAACAGCTGGTTACCCAGGAACTCCCATCTCCAACACTCAGCAACTGCAAGGTGAGTTCTCACATACACACAAACACAAACCCAACAGACACAGTGTTTTAAACTTTACAGGTGTTTCTATTTTGCATTATTAAATCAGCAATATTTCATACTTTAAATCTTAAATCACATTTTAAAGATCACACACTTAGGATTAGATATTAGATTTCACCTTTAATATTAAATTAGTGTTGCATTTTATTACTATTTCTTATCTTAGAGTTGATTTAGTTGTCAACAATTTGCTGCTACACTTTAACTTTTAACTTTTATCAATTAACCTTACTTATATCCTAAATTAGAGGTCAACAGAACAACACATACTTTAATTCATGACCAGGTCTAACTTTCAAGGGTTTGGAATTACATTTTTCAATTTCAGTGTTAAAATTATAAAATATTAGGGTTTTTTGACCAATTCCTTATAGCGGGTTCAAAAGTTCAATGGGAGAGTGATTTATTCATTTTGAGAATGTATTTCTTACAGGTGCGGTTCCAGTGATTTCCTGTGTTAATAAAAAAGCAAGGAGAAAAAGAAGATTTTGTTAACGGTGCATGCGTTTGGTGGTTGGTTTTTCAACACTGTGTTTTCATGTGTATTTACCTTTTCCGGTTCTGCAGATTTAAAGGGGACCACAGATGCAAAATTCACTTTTTAATGTTTTTGTACTCAACTTTGGGTATTTACTTCATAAAAAAACAGTCCTAAGGCCAAAAAAATGCACCCAGTGGTTTATTTACTATAAGTATATTTATTTATCTTAGATAGAAACGGCCCGATTGCACTTCCTGCGGTTTGTTACGTCACAAACCGCAGCCACAACCCACAGCCACAACCCATCCCAACCTTTGTCCCGCCCCCGTCACCTAGCAACCCCTGGTAATGTTCCACCCACGCGGTTCCTGAGTTCATCTCAGCCTGCACACTAGGTGGCGGTATGCACCTAACAGTTGTTTGCGATCCGCCATAAATCAAATGGAGAAGAAGAAAAATAGTTCATCTCAGCAGAATGGCTCCTAAAGTTAAATGTTGCGTTGTTGGCTGCATTACACAACATGTGTTGATACACACTCTTCCAGTCTCAGAGAGCAGAGATGCGTGGCTTAATTTTATTTTTAATAGCAATGTTCAGGCGACATTACCGTAGAAGAATTACACTTCTTATACGATGAAGGACTACTTTCGTACAACTGCCGGTTTGGTTGAGTGGTTAGCGCGCTCGAACGCCACTCGGGAGACTTGGGTTCGCATCTTGTCCATGATCTTTTTTTTTTCCCCCCTTTTTTTTTTAAACTCCTGGCGCAGATAATGGAGCACTAAGCAGATTTAAAATTGATAGTTTTCAGATGGGAACAGATGTGTGCATGTTTGTGTGAGTGTGTGTGTGTGTGTTTGTGTGTCGGGCCAGCACGCTCCTCGGAGAAACACAGATAAAAAGATAGCCCCGCTGTGAGTGTGTGTGTGTGCTTTGCTGCATCCAGCTCGCGCGCACAGGCAGAGGGTGGGAGAGTCAGAGGAGACATTACAGAGGAAGAATAAAAAATGACACGACAACTTGTACACTCTGATCTGTCGTGGTCCAGTTCAGCTCAGCTCAGCTCGGCTCTGTGTGGTAGTAACGTGAGTTGACTTCCTCGTCTGCCTTTGGAGGGCGGAGTTAATGCAAGCAGAACTTTGAAGGGCGTGCCACGAGATCTCATTATCATAAACCGGTCGTTCAAAACGAAAGTTAAAAATGGCAGAATTAAAAAGGGTATAATTGATTATCTAAGAATTATTTTGTGTATTAAATTGAATAAACAGTGTCTGGTAACCCCAAAGAAATACCATAAAAATTTTAAAAACATATCTGTGGTCTCCTTTAACTGAGAAGGGGGTAATTTGTGTTTCTGTTGTGTTTCATCACATTTCAGGGTTCAAAGTGTGACACTGTAGAGGATTTCGAACTAGATCAAGCATGGCTGAGGGGCAGAAGAGGCTAATGGTGGCTGGAGGTGTAGGGTCATTGATTATCGTTTCCATCATTCTGTTGTTGGAGTATTTCGGTGTGATACCAGGTCATCCGAGCTGTCATCCCGTCCCTCATCAGAGGGACAAGAGAGATGTCCTCGTGCAGGGAGAGTGGACCCAGGTACAGGTTGCTGAGCGTTTGTCGTTGAACTTGTCTGAAATTTTTCAGAGGAATTCTTGGTACAGATATGCGCGGTTCTTGGCCAGGGGGCACCACAGGTCTGAGTCTTACATCTGTACCCCACTTCCTGTTGCTGAATCACAGCTGCCATTGCATATTAAACCTCTTGACCGGATGTTGTCATTTTGTGTTCTGCAGATTAGCTCCAAAGGATTCTACATGGAGCACCTGCAATGTCAGCCTAAGTGGTGCAAATTGAGTACATTATCACACCCGATGGTGCTCAATTTGTAGAATGGCCATCCAGTGGACAGTTTCCTATCTGTGTGCACCACATCCATCATCAGGTCTCTTATCAGGTGGTAGTGGGGTCACTCCCTGTGGAGAGGTGCCGAGCGGTGTACCATCCAGGAAGGGAGTTCATGGGTGTGCCTGGCAGTAATGGTACATATCCGGTTGAGGCCCTGGCCTGGCTCTGTGGACATCAGGTATTCCTGACCTTGCCAGCGAACTGGCAACTGAGGATCAGTTCCTCCAAATCCGAGGCCATGGTCTTGAGCCGGAAAAGGGTAGCGTGCCCTCTCCGGGTCGGGGAGGAGGTCCTTACCCAAGTGGAGGAGTTTAAGTATCTCGGGATCTTGTTCACGAATGAGGGAAAACTGGAGCGTGAGATCGATAGGCGGATAGGTGCAGCGTCCGCAGTGAAGCGGGCGCTGTACCGGTCTGTCGTGGTGAAGAGAGAGCTGAGTCAAAAGGCAAAGCTCTCAATTTACCGATCGATCTACGTTCCCACCCTCATCTATGGTCATGAGCTTTGGGTTATGACCGAAAGAACAAGATCTCGGATACAAGCGGCTGAAATGAGTTTTCTCCGCAGGGTGGCTGGACTCTCCCTTAGAGATAGGGTGAGAAGCTCGGTCATCCGGGAGGGACTCGGAGTAGAGCCGCTGCTTCTCCACATCGAGAGGAGCCAGTTGAGGTGGCTCGGGCATCTGGTTAGGATGCCTCCTGGACGCCTCCCTGGTGAGGTGTTCCGGGCATGTCCCACCGGGAGGAGACCCAGAGGAAGACCCAGGATACGCTGGAGGGACTATGTTTCTCGGCTGGCCTGGGAACGCCTTGGGATTCCCCCAGAGGAGCTGCTCCAAGTGGCTGGGGAGAGGGAAGTCTGGGCCTCCCTACTTAGGCTGCTACCCCCGCGACCCGACCCCGGATAAGCGGAAGAAAATGGATGGATGGATGGATGGCCAGCGAACTGGACTGGGTGCTATGCACCTGTGGCGGTTACAGAGGGGTCGTACCTGGTGTCTTTGAGTAACGGATCTCATTATGTGGGACGTTCGAAGACTTCTGACGTCAGTCAGCATGAGTCTTCTTGGGGTTCAGAGGTCCCAGTGGAATGGAAGCGTGGCTTCTTCCCGGGGTCGAAAGTCGGGGACCACCTGTTGCGCGTGGAAGCTTTAGATTACCATTTTGGGATGTTCATTTATGAGTCGGTACAGGCGTTAGGGACCACCTCTGCAGAGCGGTGGGCCATGCGTGTTGTGTCTTTACATCATAGATTGCTGCTGGATTTGTTTAAGGCATCTGTTAATGGGGTGTGTGAGATGATTGATAATAACACCTGCTGTACCTTTATACCTGATGCATCTGTTTCAGATCCACAGGTCAGGGTGACAGTGGCCCTGCGCCATCTGAGTGAGCTTCAGAAGCATCAGACGGAGGAGGCGCATACAGGGCTGTGGCATGCACTGTCTTGGTTCACGAGAAGGTCATGGCCTCAGGTGCTGGTCAAGCTCTTGGCCTTGCCACTAGCGATTCTGGTTCTGTTCTGCCTATTTATGGGGTGTGTGACACCTTGTGCACGGGCAAAGATCTCCAAGATGATTGCTTCCAAGGAGGTGGAGGATTTTGGGACGGCGTTTCCCCTGGTGCAGGCGGGGTACAGGCCATCGCCTGCCGCACAAACTCACCTGTATTTGGCAGAGAACAGATACCTGTAGTGGCGGGGGGTTCGCTGCCAGCTGGAGGAGCTCTCAGGTATTTGGCTGAGTCCAAATACCTGTAGAGTGGATGAGGAGTTAGGCGGAGGACTCCAGTTGGGGGGATGAAGTTGAAGTGATGATTACATTTATCCTCTTATGATTTGGTAGATTAGGTTGTTGTGATTATTGTTTTGGTGTTGGGTTAATGATTAGTGTTGGAGTCAGATGGGGTTGGTTTAGATTTAGTTGATTTTGATAGTTCACTTACATTACCTTGATTTTGGTTTGGTGATTTGTTTGAATGTGGTGTTGGGGTGGGGGTCCTCTTCAGGGGATCCGTCTGGAGTTCAGCAGTTGGTTTCGGCCGATCTTCGATTGGCCGAGAGAGGGAGATGAAGGATAAATCACCATTATATACGTTATTATGATTAAACCTATATTCTCATTCACAACTGTGTTTCATGTACAGGAAACCCTCGAGGTACGACACCTGCGACCTACGGCAACTCAGACTTACGATTTTATCATATTTAATAAAAATATGATTAAAAAAAAAAAATATATATATTATTATTTTTTTTTTTTTGTGTTTAAAAGTTATTAATTTCATGTGTATAGCACTTTGTTGCAGCTGTGGTTGTTTTAAATGGCTTTATAAATAAAGTATAATTATTAATTTTACGTTTTGATAAGAAATTAATCGTATTTACGCAACTTCCGGTTTCCGCTCGCCACTTCCGGTTGCCATTTTACAACTGTACTGCGGTCAATGGAGCTCCGGAGGCTACTGTCAGCTGGCTCCGTGTGCCCGATCAGGGTTGCCTCATACGGATAAATGAGCTGGAAACACTCGGTCAACTCTGTGGACGTCTCAGGTCCGGAGGAGCAGCCGCGGATCGCCCCGCGATCGGCGGCCACAACGCCGCCCGACATGCTAACGACAGCAGCTAACAAAGCAGCTAACACAGGCGAAGACACCGAGCCGACATGCCGCGGAGGATCCATCTGCGGCCGGGAGCTCGCCGCAAATGTCCGCCTGGCAGTCGGGGCCACCGGCTCAAAGTAAGACATTATATTTTTTATTTGTTGTGCAGTTCTGTGCGTGTTTATGGCCTTAGTATGTCTGCTTGTTCAGTCTCATGCCATTAAATATGTGTGCGGCGCTCCGTTAGCGGTATAACCGCGACCTATGTCAGAAACGCGGACCTACGATAGGCATGTGTTTTTGGTCCGCGAGGTACGACAAAATCGACCTAAGTCACACACGTAGGTCCCTATCCCTGACGTAACTAGAGGGCTACCTGTAATCACAAAGGTTTATACAATCATGTTTAGATGCTTAATGCACTGTGCACATGTTAATCTTACCGGTGTGCAGTTTTGAGCAGACCTGCAGCTTTGAGCAGCTCTAGGAGGTCAACACATTCCAGAGGGAGGAAGGGCGAACAGACACAGAATTTGGCTGATCTAAAGAACAGGTACATCTTTATTATAACACACACATCAGAAATACACTTAGTTTATGCAACACACTTAGACATGACACAGAATGTTCACAGGAGAAACATAAATGTAAACATAGCAAAGGAAACTAGTTTGAATCTAAACTCCTCTGAAACAAAGAGGCACACACAAATCTAATGCAGGTCACAAGCAGGAGACCTTGGCCCTGCTATAAATCTCAGTTGCTTTGGCAACCATCGTTATCAGTTCGGCTGACCAATGAGACAACAGCAAAAGCCCAAAACATTTTATGATATCTCACACCAAGAGGGGTGAGCTGGCATTCCTTGAGAAGACTTCGAGCGACAGGTCTGTTTCAATGAATCTCTGATCATGTGCACACTGATCTGAAATAATGTCTGCTTATTCTGTTAACCTGTATCTTTTTCAATAAATCATATTTGCTTCAAGAGACGCCTGGCTCATTTGAACACCCAAAACTGAATTCCTTCAAAACCCATCAAATCTCTCTCAGGCATCCCCCAATCATCTGACCTCCCATCACAACTTCTCGTTGACTCTGTTCCTGTGTCAAATAGCGCGAGATCCTGAACTGTTTCAACAAACGTTTTGTTGCTTCTAGTTCATTATTTGACACAATAACAAATGGAAAATCAGCCACTTCATCTAATAACCAAACTTCTACAAATCAAATCCCTCCTACAAGTCAATCCTCAGTTAATCACACCTTCTCTTTTTCTCCGTTCTCAGTCAGTGAGGTAAATAAACTGTTAAAAGGTCTTGATCCTAAAAAATCTGCAGGTCCAGATGAACTTCCACCTTATTTCTTAAAGCTGCACTGACATCATGTTGTAACTATAAATCATTTTGCACTACATATATATATATTATCATTGAACTATGTTCGTTTTTGCAAAATAAATTATAAATATATTAAAATTTCATTACAAGTTATGGTAATTTTCTCGCTGGGACACGCCCACAGAAATCCGAGAACTTCCGCATTTACGGCACGTGACGTAGGGAGATGAGACTCTGCTCAGTGCGCACCTTGTAAACAACATGGCGGCCGATACAGAACCGGACGAATTTAGCAAACTGAGTGAAGAATAGAGCGATTTTTAGTCAGTTTGGGAAGCCAAAGTTATTTCAGGGGGTTAAACAATAAACAGCAGGTTCTAATTTATGTCTGCAGCCGTATTTATTGAAGCCTTACCAACGAGGAAGCAGGTGTCAAGCCGCGACTTTACTTGACTTGTGAGGACCGAGGAGGACGTGATGGAACCTGTTCACGTTGTCCACAGAGCACTGATTGGTACTGCTTTAATTAATGTATCCATCTAATAATTATTCAACATTACTTATAGTTTAAAAAAGATGAGTCCCTTTGAAGCATCTGTTTTATTTTCTATGTTTATTCTAACGTTATGTGCAAAATTTCACCCAAATTCTGTCTAAATAACCACTACATTTTCATAGCTGATCATCAGTGGTTTCAGCTGTAATAATCAAAATAAAACAATATTTGATATTCACCCTATTATAAGTTTAATCATATAAATATTTGCTAATTTAAGCTTGTTCTACCTTTTCTGCCAGTTTTTTTTTTTTGCATATTTAGATAATGTTATCAAGTTTTTTGTGGTAATTTCTGCTACTTTGAGCAACCATCCTACATCCTGCTCAGCTGATGTGCTTGTCTTTGAAGTTTTGACCTTCTTTTCTTTGTGGTTCCTGCAGGGACGTGTCCTCGGTCGCGGTGCTGATGACTATATGACCAGTCTGAAGAGTGGACGCTCGCAGCCAGAGCACGCTGGGAATGATGGGAAAAACGCTGCGGCTGAGGTGACATGATCACAGACAACATCCATCCATCCACCCATTCATCATCTGACACCAAACCCACTCTGTTTTTGACATTGTTTTGTTTTTTCTATTTTAAATTTATTAATAAAAACATAAATTCAGAAATATTTGAACAATTAAAACATGTTTATTTTTCCAGGTGTATCTGTACAAATTGCCAATGACCAGAGGTGATTGAAGAAATTTGTCGAAAGGTGAAGATTTCAGATGCGTTACCCAGTATAGCTTTCAGACAGGCTGTCTGGATGTTGTTCTAAAAATAACAAACAACAATAAAAAAACTTATGATTGTATTATGACGTGATGTTGTCTGTAGTAGTAAAAGTATTTTGTGATAATACATTTTCTAATACATTTGATTTCATTTCATTATTTAAACAAAAAAAATTTAAGCAAAGAAAAAAGTACAAGTTCTGCCCTACCCTTGGACCCCCCCTCCACACAAACGTGGGGGAGGCTGTGTACAGGCTGCAATGACGCTGTATTCCCAGCCAGATAAAAGATGAGATTTTGGTCTTTCTGGATCGACTGAGGAAGTTTAAACTGGAAAGTGCTGAAATGGAAGAACAATACCAAAGTAAGACCAAAAGTAAGTGATAGGAATTGAATTGAGCTTTATAATATTGGAATGGATGGGTGGGTGGATGGATGGATGGTGGATGGATGGGTGGGTGGATGGATGGATAGATGTTGGATGGATGGATGGATGCATGGGTGGGTGTCAGATGATGGATGGATGGGTGGGTGGATGGATGGATGTTGTCTGTGATCATGCCACCTCAGCCGTAGCGTTTTTCCCATCACTCCCAGCGTGCTCTGGCTGCGAGCGTCCACTCTTCAGACTGGTCATATAGTCATCAGCACCGCGACCGAGGACACGTCCCTGCAGGAACCACAAAGAAAAGAAGGTCAAAACTTCAAAGACAAGCACATCAGCTGAGCAGGATGTAGGATGGTTGCTCAAAGTAGCAGAAATTACCACAAAAAACTTGATAACATTATCTAAATATGCAAAAAAAAAAAAACTGGCAGAAAAGGTAGAACAAGCTTAAATTAGCAAATATTTATATGATTAAACTTATAATAGGGTGAATATCAAATATTGTTTTATTTTGATTATTACAGCTGAAACCACTGATGATCAGCTATGAAAATGTACGTTATTTAGACAGAATTTGGGTGAAATTTTGCACATAACGTTAGAATAAACATAGAAAATAAAACAGATGATTCAAAGAGACTCATCTTTTTTAAACTATATATGTTGAATAATTATTAGATGGATACATTAATTAAAGCAGTACCAATCAGGGCTCTGTGGACGATGTGAACTGGTTCCATCACGTCCTCCTCGGTCCTCACAAGTCGCGGATTGCCACCTGCTTCCTCGTTGGTAAGGCTTCATTAAATACGGCTGCAGACATAAATTGGAACCTGCTGTTTATTGTTTAACACCCTGAAATAACTTTGGCTTTCCAAACTGACTAAAAATCGCTCTATTCTTCACTCAGTTTGCTAAATTCGTCCGGTTATGTATCGGCCGCCATGTTGTTTACAAAGTGCGCACTGAGCAGAGTCTCATCTCCCTACGTCACGTGCCGTAAATGCGGAAGTTCTCGGATTTCTGTGGGCGTGTCCCAGCGAGAAAATTACCATAACTTGTAATGAAATTTTAATATATTTACAATTTATTTTGCAAAAACGAACATAGTTCAATGATTATATATATATATATATATACATATA
>JBBPBX010017274.1:20401-47062 GCA_038048925.1 Garcialebias charrua | reverse complement strand
AACTGTTGTTAAAAAATAAGTTATATTTAAAGTTAACACTGCTTGCATTTAACTTTTACAGGTTCATTAAGGGTAAGTCCTGAAAGAAGGTACCTATGAATAGAAATACTTATTACACGGTGAAACACTTATACCACACAGCTGGTTAGTTTGATTGACTCAATGCCACATTTAAAAGTGAAGATTTATTTGCACACATTAAAATACGAACTGTCTTATTGATTTCACAAAAATCAAAACAAAGATGGAAGTTCAAGAAGGTGCGCGTCCAAGGCTCATACAGTATGTGCCTCTAGTAGACTCATACATCACAGGGTACCAAGAGGGACCCCGAAGCCGAGGACCTGCTCCCCCTGCACCTCGCACAGAGAGAAAATCTCTCTCATTGTGTGGTGACTACTTAGCTGCCCGAAATGTCTTGCAGGAAAAAGATGAACATCCTTTGCATTTCTTTGACAGGATTTTCAAGGCGTATGCAGGCGACATAATGGAACCGGGACTTGAAGAGCAGACGCTTTTCAAATCTGTTTTCAGAAATAATCTAATCTCTGATATTAGATTCAAGTTGCCATTGTACACCTGGTGTCAATTAGAAGTAACATCTTTGGATGAAATTATACAGGGTGCTGTAACTGCTTTTGAGGCTCACATGCAAAGCAAAACACCCTCTGAGGTGTGCCCAGGTCAAATGGTCGTATCCCAGTCGCTAAAAATAGAAGAGGTTCTCTCTCCTATAGAAAGCGAGAATAAACGCTGTCGTATTAAAGGCCCTCTGACCTCAGAGGAGATGGAGAACATACGTCGGTTGTTAGAAAGGTTGGATAATGCAAGCAAGAATAAACAAGATTTTCAAACTGACAAACAACGAAAGGTTGGTGCCAGCTGGAACAGTGACTCACAATGGTTTAAAGGGAGCCCCGCTCCTGGAGCACCTCAGATTGAAAAGTCTGAGACAAGCGATGAACCACAAAAGGTAGGTGTTGACTCTTTAAGAGACCCAAAATGGTTCAGATCGAACCAAGTGGGTGAAAACCAAGGTCTACCGGTGGGTGAACTTCAAAAGGAATTGAAGTATGAGGACCTAAACTCATGTAACAATGCGTGGTCCCAACAGAAGCCCCCGAGCCTCGGAACTGCACCTCCTGCGCCTCGAACAGAAAAGTTCGAGACGTGCAAAGTGTCACGAATGTCCCAGAAAAATGGCCCAACACCTCTATGCTCGGAAGAGACAGAGGAAGTAAGTAGTTTGTTAGTAGATTTGAATGTTACAGTGCTTGACCAACCTGATACAATGAGTGGCGTTACCATTGATAATGACACTATCAACATTGACCTACCTGGAGCAATGTGCAACACTATCTTTTACAAAAACTCAGAGCTCACAGTTAACATTAATAACATTAACACAGATGCCTCAGATGTTGAAAATAAAGATGCTGACAGCAAACAAAATGCTGACAGCCAACAAGATCCTGAAGGTCATGACACGGTCTGTCTAACAGACGGTACCGCAGAAGGCACGGATGACTCCTCAACCGAGAACACTAGCCCGGTAAGTGAACCTTCAAATAGAGATGAGGCAGAAGAGTCCCAACAGTTGGACCCAACCCTGGCCCAACATGAGAACATCCTCTGCGAGCTGGAACAATCAGCACTCACTGAACACTACCTACCACAGGTAGAAGAAGGTGTGGAGATCCACGGATCCCACACCGAAGACGCTGTTCTGTCCTCTGGGATAGATAAATCGGCAATCAGCCAAGCTTTCGAGGAAACCTTGGTTCAAGAGCATTTGAGTCTAGAACTAATCAGAAATGACATAGTTTCTACAGACTCAAAGAGCCCCTCTTCAGACAAAGGGGGGGCAAGCACACACAACGACAGTGACCCGTCGCAGTCTGAACAATCAGACACACCTGCGACTGCGCCGACAGTTGTGACATACCTGAATTACACAGAGAGAGGTAAACGTAAGAAGAAACGTTGGCCGAAACCTAAAAGGTTCCTGTGTACTGTCTACTCTCAGCTGCGAAAACAGCTTAAACTAAACATTGGCATCCTAACTTGTGCCCATGGACGGACGTCCTCACCTGTGTTCGTGGTCCCCCATGACCTCAGGGGGGTGATGTTAGGTCATGCCCAAGACAAAGACAAAGATTTCAATAACCCCACAAACAACAAAGATCTTGCAAACTCACAGACTTCATGGGAAATTAAGGTCGTCCAAGCACAGGATAGTAAATAAACTAAACAGTTTAAACTATACTAGTTGCGAAAAGAAACCGTTCCAACTAGAACTTAGAAACGCTAAGTCTAAAAACCCACAACAAAAAACTAACCTTAACAACCATTTAAATCTGCAGGATTTAATTGACATCGGTTATAAAGCTAAGACCTGTTTTTATTGTGTGATACACGTTGGAATCTGACGACAGGAGTGAGTTGAAGCAGTGAAACGTTGTTTTCTAGTTGCTTAGTTGCTACTTTTGTTGTTATTGAAGCTTGATATTGTTTTCTGAACACTCCCAGCCAAAAGAGGTTTTTATTAATGATAAGTTGAAGACTTAAATGGATTTAACTATGCCAACATGCAGTTTTCATTTTGTTAAACCTCAGTAATTGAAGTGTCATTGTAGATTAATGCTACTTAAGGTACTATAATCTACACTGATCTCACAATTTCTAATTTGAACCGATTCGATCGATTCTATTCTAGATCATTATTCATTTTGATGAGTCTCGCCATAGACTTCAAAATTTATAGGGAATATCAAATCCTACGTCGTCGTCTTAAAGGACAACAGACATTTAGACCAAACTATATTTTCTTTTCTATTTTAGTTTAACTTTAAGCTAAGTTATGAATGGAGGAATAGTTTGGAAGAAGAGGCCTTCGTTACAGAAGCCCTCCTGAACCATCTATAGACGTAGATCCCTATATTTAACTTTGATGCATGATCCACCCCTTAATTGGTAGTTGTAGCTGATCTAAACCATGATAGCTTACATACCAGGTGCATATAGGTAAGGCTAATGTAAAATCCCAATCATAAGCCCACCTAAAACCACATAATTGCATGACACATAGAACCAGAGTGGCACGGACTGGAAACCAACCAGCCTTCAACCTTCGATGTGGGGACCTGCTACTTCAACGTTGGTCTTCAACCTTCATCCAAGGGTCGCCTCCTCTGCGTCAATCGAGGGATCCCCTCTACATGCTGATTATAAAAACAATTGTTGCTGATGAAATCACCAACTCTAATCGATATGGAATTACTGCTGTGGAATTATCGTTGTGGATTATAAGACTTTGTTTTCCAAAGGATCACAGACTTTGTTTTCCAAGAGTTAACAGACTCAGTTTTCCGAGGGATTAAAAGCTTACCGCAATGGGATTACCTACGAACAGTATGGAATTTCCAAAAACTTTATGGGATTATAATTTTTGATTTTTTTTCCACTTGCTGGATTACTTCAAGATCAGAGACAGTTCAAGGTTTCCTTTCGTGTTGGACCCCATCCCCAAGGACTGGCGATGACTTCCAAAAGGGGGGAGATGTAGTGGGCATGACCATGCCCGTTCTGATACTTGAACTGTCCCAGTGACACCTTTTCACTGATACTCTCAGAAAAAGGACATTAACACTATTTTATTACATTATTTTGAATCAAAACACAATAAGTCATAAGAGACTCTCTTATTCCTCTTTTTGTGTTAATGAATAACCTTGTGTTACTTGTATAAGCATTATTGAATTCAATGTTTGTTAAGTCAAAGACTGTTTAATTCAAACTGTTTAATTCAAGTTGGAAATCCAATGTTATTTCAAAATAATGATCACTTCTTCATATGATGAATCAAACGGTGAAAGTGAATTAATATGTCAGACTGAACTCGATCAGTTTTGTTAGAAGTTAGAATGCAGTTTCAATCAGTTGTTTTATGAAGCTGGCTCCAGTCAATCTGTTTCTCTCTCTTCATTCTAAACAACTTCTTCTCTGTTCTAAAAACTGATATCCGAGTGACCTTCATCCCACTGGTTCGTTTGGACCAATGGGGAAACAACAAGTCACTGATCTGAGATCCTTCCTTAAAGTTCTAAGCTGTTGCTGGAACTGACGGAGTTTGCTGAGGACCTCAATTCCATGATGAGGTTCCCCAAAGAACTGATGATCGTCTGGTCAACACGCTAATGACCACGTCATTCAGTTAAAGACTTATAACATGCCAAGTTATAAGTCATCTTCAACAGCTGAAAAAGCTCTTTTATTGACATTCCTTTAAGGAACGTCTTATCTTGAAAACAACACCAGGAGCTGCCGTTACTTTCGGTTCGAGTCAAGGCGCACGTCTGGAGACGCTGAGAATGGTAAACGAACTGACCAAACTGGACCGAGGGAGACTGACCATCTTCACGAGGTAACAAGTCGTCAAATGCTTTGCCAAGGGTACCAACGTGTAGCCGAGTTCAGCCGGAGAGCTGCCATGCTTCTGGTTAAACAC
This sequence comes from Garcialebias charrua, assembly GCA_038048925.1. Lineage (NCBI taxonomy): Eukaryota > Metazoa > Chordata > Actinopteri > Cyprinodontiformes > Rivulidae > Garcialebias > Garcialebias charrua. Next base: position 42,555 of record JBBPBX010017274.1, on the reverse strand, counting down.
ATCAAGATAACTCCCTGACTCTTAACTTCTTTTCCTCCATTTCCTTCCTCCTAAACCTTTATCTTCCTAAGCCAGAAACTAAGTTAATGTACCTGCAGAAATGAGTAAAATATCATCCTTTTGCTGTTCTGTTGTTCCTATGTTTCATCTATGCTGAAGTTAATTATAGGAAAAATGATCAACCAATCATGTACATAATGTGTGATGTAATTTATTGATTATGTTAAATAAATGGACCAGTCCTGCTGTTCCAACATAAGTTTAACGTTTTCTGTGAATTACATCTGGTCAAAGTATAGAATTATTGGTATTAAGCTGAAAAAGAGAGAACTCGTTTAATTAATGATGTATTTTTGTGTCAGTCTAAACCCTGCCAATTTATACATCTAAAATATAGGTAAGTCATTAAACTGACCTTCCTATATTACTACAAAGCTACGGAGTGTTCCGCCCACATATAAATACGTTGTCCTTGACAATGCTTTGAAGCTGCGGAGTGTTCCGCCCCCATATAAATAGGTTGGCTTTGACAATTCTTTGAAGATGCAGAGTGTTCGACCCACATAAATGCGTTGGCCTTGAGAATGTTTTAAATCTTAGGAGTGTTCTACCCACATATATATATGTTGGTCTGGACAATGCTTTGAAGCTGTGCAGTGTTACGCCCACATATTAATAGGCTTACCTTGACAACACATTGAAGCTACGGAGTGTTCCACCCGCATATAAATAGTTTGGTCTTGAGAAGGCTTTGAAGCTACAGAGTGTTCCGCCCACATACAAATAGGTTGGCCTTGACAATGCTTTGAAGCTACGGAGTGTTCTGCCCACATACAAATAGGTTGACTTTGAAAACACTTTAAAGTTGTGGAGTGTTCATCCCACATATAAATAGGGTTGGGCATCATTTGAATTTGAGCGATTCCGGTTCCGGTTTCCGATTCTTTGTTTCAATTCCGATTCTTTTCGATTCTCGATTCCGATTCTTTTTGTAGGCGGGGTTAAAAATGACATGTCAATTCAATTCAGTTCAGTTTATTTATACTGTTTATCTCCAAGTCACAACAGAAGTTGTCTCAGGGCACTGAACAAAAAACAATCAAATATAAAAATAATAAGTTAACAGAAACTTTAATATAAAAATAATGGTAACACTATTTATCTGAGGAGACTACTTTGAGTTTAACTCCATGTTATAAAAAGCTACAGTAGTTAGCCAGAGTTATTTCAGGATTAAATAATTTGAACTTCTGTTTGTATTTAATGCTATGAACTTTTTCCTTTTTGTTACATTTACTATGAATTTCTCACAGGGCAGATTAGAGCCAACATGGACTCACCAACATATATTATTATTATTATACATATAATATTGTCCAGTGTCTGATGCTGCAGTCATGTTACTGAACTCCCACTGATGGGCTAACCTGGTTCCACCAGCAGCAGCAGGATCTTCAGACAGAACAGCTGGTGGGATGTCCTGGACCTGGTATCTGCAGCCCTCTCTCTATTTGTTTCTTCATGGACATGGAGTTGTGAAATTATGTTGTGCCTCTTCCTCAGCAAAACGCTCCTCCAGTGGAGACTTTCTGGACAGACTGCAGGAAGTTCCTAAACAAACAACAGGTTTATCAGTATTATCAGTAAAAAGAGATTATTAAATCATTTTTAAGACTGAGAATGTGTACAATTATTAGCTCTGTTGTTATTGCCTAACTAACCTATTCAATAATTCTTCAAACTGTGACATTCACTCATAATGGAATGAAAGAGAACATAAACAGAAATTATATAATACTGAAAACTAGAGACATTTAGACATTTTAAAAGACACAGAGAACTTTAAATGGATTAAGAATGTTAATAAGTGTTGGATTTGAGTGCAATGTAAGTGCAATCCATGGTTGAATTCACATCTGAAAAGGGATGCAACCTTTTCACAACATATGCTGTAACTGTTCTGTGGAACTCTTAATTCAGTTACACTGACGTTTTTACCTTGGACAGTCACTGGTGAACACTGTGAAGCCATTTCAGGTCATTTGTCTGAAAAAAAATACAAGCTAACGTTAGCATAGTGTTTGTATTTGAGCTGACTTACCGCTTTAAGTGGAGTATAACTTGTTAGCTGCCTTAATGTTGGTATGAGATGTAGTTTATAGTTTATTTATTTACCTGATGGAGCCGAAGAGGTAGCAATAGGCTATATGCCTCGGACTTCCGTTATAGGACTTCCGCATTCATTGGACAGACGGCGCACTTCCGGTTCACAGCCACAGGATGGCGATCTTTACACAATCTCTGCAGGACTTGCCGACAGTCAAGGATGTGTACCGAATTATTCAGACCTTGTCTAAAGCGCACATCTAAGAAAGACAAAGGATTAAAGCTTTATGTGTCCAACTACATAAATAACTCTGAAGGTAAGTCTGTATTTGTTTTCAGTTCACCAAACTGCATCATGTAGGCTAACACAGCTAACATAGTTAACCCTTGCTAAATTGTTGAGTAAACGTGTTTTGTCTGTACATTTCTGATTTAACACAAATGTTAGTTTCAAACAAGGAGGCAGGAGAAGTCAGGGCTGAGTGTTTACAGTCCATGAGGAGCAGCAGAAGCCCCACTGTTTGAGTCAAAGCCACCTGACAGTTCAGTTTCAAACAAGGAGGCAGGAGATTTAGACCAGATTTAGAAACAAAAGTTATTTTAATTTAATTATTTTAATTCAAGTTTGTGTACAAAACTTGAGTTGAAGTTAAATATCAGACAATATAAACTCTTTATATTCAACACATGTCTGCTATATGGTTTTGTGAATCTCACTGTTTATAGCAGCTCTTAATAAGAGATGTTTTCTTTCACTGGACAGGACACCGTAGTGATGATGAGGAGGAGGGAGCCAGCTGGTCCAGCCTGGATGTTTGTGAGCCGAGATCGGATCCAAACACTCTCCACTGATGACGAAGGACATGTGATCCATGTGGATGGTTGAACAGAAGAGCTGCTTCATCACTTACCTTTGTCTGACTGATTAATGTTTTTAAATCTCCATTAGCTGTCGAGGAAGCTGTGACTTAAAGTCAGAAGCTGTAATGCTATAAACTGTTTAAATCTTGTGCCTCATATGTTTTCTACAGTAATGTAACATCATCATCAAATTTGTTTTTAATAAACTGGCTAAAATAAACTGAACTCTAAGCCTGTCTTAAATCAACATACACATTTTTTTTGGGTGATAATAAGAAGACAAAGTCAGAATGTTTTGAACATTTTATTTTCTTACAAGTAGTAAGTAGTGTGACTGTAGTGTCAGGGTACAGTAGTCTACAGTAGGTAGATTTTTATGCATCTGCTCTTCAGGTACTGTATCGGGTCCTAATTGAGCCGAGTACTGTCAATAAAAAGTTGCAGTGATGATCCGCCTGGCCCTGACCGTGGACTGATGGACACCGTACCGGTCAGCAAGGTCCCGTTGCTTTGATCCAAGGTCAAGGTCATTTAAGAACAGGAAGAACTCAATGGGCTGCAGGATATGGGTTGATGGGGTGGTGTGGATAAATAATCAATAAATAACACTGAACAACTGGTAATAACTAATAATTCAATCTCAATGTCACTACTTGTGCAATAACCTGTCACACAACCTGTGTAATGTTGATTATGTGTAGTGTTATATATATATACTGTATATATATAACTATGTGCATGTTAGCTTGTACTGTATTACTAGTTTGAAATACTTACAGTAGTTCATTCAAATTCATCCTGCTGCATCATTACTGTATATCCAACCATGTTTACTGTCTCTCTTCAGGACTTTGTGAATATTATAATTACTTTTTCACTTTGCATGCTTTTAGTATAGTATAGTTTTTTAGCAAGTCAAATCGGATCTTCTCATCCTGAGCACTTCATTGTACTGTTAACTCTGTGTTAACCTGTATATGACAAACACAACTTGAACTTGATGGGGAGTTCCTCTCGTCTCATTCTTGGTGAACACTGACCATGGATGGCAGAGCAGTCACATCAGGAGGTCAGATGATGCAAACCTGAAAAAACAAAAAAGTGTTCATATTTACCTTCATAACGTAAAAAACCAAACAGAGAACTCTTTATGAGAGTTATGCTTTAAAATAAATAATTACATCTCAGGAAATAAAAGTTTTATTGAAGTGAAACAGTTCTGGTTTCATATTAAAGGAAACAGCAGAGAATATTTCAGAGGTGCCCTGAAGTTACTAGGAGTTTACAAACATATTTACAGATTAGAAAACTGTTAAAATCTGAATATTATTTTAAAAGTATGTAGTTACAAACTTTTATTAAATCACTCATGACTCCAACATTAAATCTACAAGTGCAGGATGTGGAGTCGAGTCATATTCATGTTTCTTACTGAGCTGCAGCTGCTGTGTTCTCCTCCTCGCTGTCCTCTTTGCTGCTTCTCCCAAAGCCCCGGTCATGGAAGGGATAATTATTCCACTGGAACAATGCAGGTACAGCTCATTTTTAACCACTGTTTGATGCTGGCTCTTGAATATTCTGAGGTTTAAAACGCCAGCTACAACCGAGTGTTAGCTTTAAGGCTAACTCGGTTAGCCACGAACTCTGGCATTAAAATATAAAAAACTAAGCGCTCTATTGTCCCTGATATTCACTGGACACAACGGCACACAACAAATCTCTCTTGTTGAACCAGTAGCTCGCAGATAATTTACCATTTGTGTCTTTTACATGGTCTAGTTCTAGAAGCTACCGCTAAAAACAACTGCTGTCGACCAGAACCGGAAGTGCAGCGTACGACCAATATTTTAACGGAAGTACGTCACCACTACCCGTGGCATATAGCCCATTAGCGAAAAGTTTGGCAGAGCGTTTTGCAGACGGACCACTCTGTACTTCCGGTTGGATACGAAGCGAAAATAATCCGGTGGAGCGCGTCAAAGACAGGACACTATTTTACTTCTCCACCCTCCTTTGCATGATAGAAAATTATTGCAAGTGCTACACTGACCTGACTGGTCATTTTATTAATTAGTAAGCTTTAGATCTCGGGTGCACACTTCCGGTGGATTCTTCTTCGTTGGGTTTCGGCGGTGGATACTTCCGGTCAGCTAACTATCATCGAACATAGGAATCGCAAATTTATATTTTGAACGATTCCGGGAAAACCGGACAGTTAGTCCTGGTTCCAAACGATTTTCGATTCTCAATGCCCAACCCTACATATAAATGATTTGGCCTTGAGAAGGCTTTGAAGCTACAGAGTGTTTCGCCCATATATATATATATATATATAGTGAGGGTCTGCTGTGAGGGTCTGCTGGGAACGTCTGGCAGAGTCTCCCGTAAGACGGAGCTTTAACTCCCACCTCCGGGAGAGCTTTGAACACGTTCCAAGGGAGGTGGGGGACATGGAGTCCGAGTGGGCCGTGTTCCGCGCCTCTATTGTCGAGGCAGCTTATCGGAGCTGTGGCCGCAAGGTTGTTGGTGCCTGTCGTGGTGGCAACCCTCGAACCCGGTGGTGGACACCGGCAGTGAGGGATGCTGTCAGGCTGAAGAAGGAGTCCTATTGGGCCTTTTTGGCTTGTGGGACCCCGGAAGCAGCTGATAGGTACCGGCAGTCCAAGCGGCATGCGGCTCGGGTGGTTGCTGAGGCAAAAACTCGGGCGTGGGAGGAGTTCGGAGAGGCCATGGAGAATGACTTCCGTACGGCTTCGAGGCGATTCTGGTCCACCATCCGGCGTCTCAGGGGGGGAAAGAGGTACGAGACCAACACCATTTATGGTGGAGGTGGCGTGCTGCTGACCTCAACTCGGGATGTTGTGAGTCGGTGGGCGGAATACTTCGAAGACCTCCTCAATCCTACTAATAATAATAATAATAATGAATTCAATTTATAACGCACTTTTCATTAATGAAAATCTCAAAGTGCTACAAGGAGCAACAGAATTAAATGTCAATAAAACAAATAATAAAACAATTAAAATCAATAACAATATCAGCTAAGATCAAAAGTAGAATCATGAGGAGGTAGAGTATGCTTGGTCGAAAAGGAAGGTCTTCAAGCCGCTCTTAAAGTCAACCACAGACTGTGGGGCTCTTAGACAGTCAGGAAGAGAGTTCCACAGGCGGGGGGCAGCCACACTGAAAGCCCGGTCTCCCATGGTCCTTAATTTGGTTCTCGGAATGTGAAGGAGATTGCTGTTCTGTGACCGCAGCGAGCGGGTGGATGAGTATGGAATAAGAATATCCTTCAGATAATCTGGTGAAGTTCCGTGTAAGCATTGATGTGTAATGAGAGCAGTTTTGTACTGAATTCTGTAGGTGACAGGAAGCCAATGAAGGTTATGGAGAATGGGCGTAATATGTTCAAATTTACGAACTCTCAACAAGATCCTTGCTGCACTGTTTTGAATATATTGAAGTTTCTGAAGGTTTTTGCCAGGGATTCCAATAAACAGGGAGTTGCAGTAGTCGAGCCTGGAGGAGACAAAAGCATGGACGAGCTTCTCAGCATCGGAAAAAGTTAGGGATGGGCGAAGTCTGGAGATGTTTCGAAGATGGAAGAAGCAAGTTTTAAACAGATGCTTAATGTGATTTTCAAATGTAAGATTGGAGTCCATTTTTATTCCAAGATTAGTAACAGAGGTGGAGAGGGGGATGTCTTGTCCAGAAAAGGAAAGTGTTGTTATAGGAGATGTTTGTACCTGGTGAGGGGTGCCAATCAGTATGGCCTCAGTCTTGGAGCAGTTTAATTGAAGAAAGTTCTGATTCATCCATGCCCTAATTGCCTCCAGGCAGGCAGAGAGGGCAGTGAGTGAAGATGGAGATGACAAGGTGGAAGATGAGGATGCTCCAGTCCTGATGTAAAGCTGTGTATCGTCGGCATAACAGTGAAAAGAAATGTTGAACTGATTAATAATTTGACCTAAAGGCAGCATGTAAAGGGAAAACAGCAGGGGCCCCAGAACCGACCCCTGAGGGACACCACAGGAGACACAAACTGTCTGGGACGTGGCGTTGCCAAGACTAACACATTCCAGCCTATTGGAGAGGAAAGATTTGAACCAGTCCAGGACTGTGTCACAGAGACCGACCTCCACATGAAGACGGTGGAGGAGGATACTATGGTCCACAGTGTCGAAGGCTGCAGTGAGGTCAAGGAGGACAAGGATGGAGGGAGAGCCAGTGTCAGCAGCCAAGAGGACATCATTGGTAACTCTCAGCAATGCAGTCTCTGTACTGTGAGCTGCCCTGAATCCAGACTGGAACTTCTCATACAGGGAGTGTTGTTGTAGGTGATCCTGCAGCTGAGCAGCAACAGCTTTTTCCAGCACTTTAGACAGAAAAGGGAGGTGTGAAATTGGGCGGTAATTAGAAAAAATGTCGGGATCCAAATTAGATTTTTTCAGAAGAGGCCTAATGATGGCGGTTTTTAGAGGCAGTGGAACATGACCAGATTGTAGAGACTGATTTATTATTTGAGTGATAAGTGGGCCTATTGCAGAATGATTGGTTTTTATGAGAGACGAGGGGAAAGGATCCAGGGCGCAGGATGAAGGCTTCATTTTCTTGATGATGGCCTCCACCTCACTCTGAACAACTTCGTCAAAGCTGTTTAGGGTCCCAGAATGCAGACGGGTGGGTGGCACACTGAGAACGGGGAGGTTGTGGAGCTGAGATCTGATAGTGTCAACTTTGGTTTTAAAAGATGAAAGAAACAGGTCGCATTTTTGAGCAGAGTCCTCAAGAGTTTGCTTAATGGGATTAAGCAGACGAGTGATTGTGGAGAAGAGCTGTTTAGAGTTTCCAGGGCAGGTGTTGATGATGTTAGAATAATATTTGGAGCGTGCTTCTTTAAGAGAATAGGCGTATGCTTTCTGATGTTCTTTATATGCCTGCTTATGCACAGACAGACCAGATGATTTTACACGTCTCTCAATAGCACGGCCAGTTGCCTTCATCTTGCGCAGCTCATCAGTGTACCAAGGGGCTGAGCGCGAGAAAGACACCAGTCTTGTCTTTAAGGGGGCGTGTAGGTCCAGGAGCTCCCGAAGAGATTGGTTGTAGTAATCCACAGAGTCATCTGCAGATGAATGATTGACAGCGGTCAGGGTGTGAAGATCAGCAGACAGAACATCAAGGGAAATGTTTTTAAGGTCACGGAACTGGATGGGTCGTTTTGGGTTTGAAGCAGGCGAAGATGAAGGCACTTCCAGGGAGATGACCCTGTGGTCTGAGACACCCAGGTCATATACAGATAAGTTATTGATGAGTACAGTGTCTGTAATCACCAAATCCAGAGTATGCCCCCTGCTGTGCGTAGGGGCGTCAACATGTTGAGTGAGATTAAGAGAGTCCAGAAGAGACTTAAAATCTGTTGCCAGAGGTGAAGAAGAATTGTCCACGTGGATATTTAAGTCGCCAAGAAAAATAGTCTTCACAGGGGAGGTGCAGAAAAAAGTGAGGAGGTCATGCATCTCTGAGTTAAATGAAACATGCGGTTTGGGAGGTCTATAAATTAATATAACATTCATCAGGAGTGGGGCTTTGAAGCTGAAAGCCAGACATTCAAAAGAGGAAAAGTCCTGAGAAGACAGATGAGACAATTTTAAATTACTGCGATAAATTACAGCCAGACCACCACCGCGGCCAGTGCTGCGGGCTCTCTGCAGATAACTGTATCCAGAGGGACACGCCTCATTCAGAGAACTGAACACATTTGGTTGGTGCCACGTCTCTGTAAGACACATGAGGTCCAAGTTCTTCTCCAGAATGTGATCATGAATTAAACATGACTTGTTGGAAAGTGACTGCACATTGAAAAGTTCTAATTTAATACCAGTTGGAATAGGAGCTTTTTGAACCGGTTTAAGCAGACTGAAGTCCACTCCACGTTTTCCTCGCCACTTCGTGCGCAGAGGACTACAAAGGCCTACAGACGCAGCGTTCTGATGACGCCATCGAGGTGCGACACGTCTCTCAGTCCAGACAGCACTAATCGAATCCGAGTTCGCTTGAGAATAAACGGTTTTCTTTCGAGAGCTTCTATGGATGTAACGAGGTCTACGCAGAAGTCCCAGTTGTTTGATGGTGGAAATAGAAAGAGGAATGGAGCAGTTGTTAAGTTCAAACAACTGCGAAGCGGAATACGTCAACATCCACGAGCCGGAGGAGGCTAGCACAGAGCTAGCCGCTAGCAGCAGGCCCACGGCTCCGAGAAAGATATACAAGAAGGAGAGAGAGGTAACTCGAACGAGCATTACCTTGAAGGAGTACAGGAGAGAGTCCAGAACAGTCCAGAGGACACAGGAAGTTGAGAGAGGCAGCAGGTAAGCGAACAATAAGTGCAGCTACGTGATACTCGAAGCTAAATTCGTGTTGAAGCTAGCGGGAGCTAGCAGCCCCTACTATTATTAAAATTCCGGTTAGACTAGTAAAGTTTTCTATCTAATGACTCCAGCAAACAAGTCAAATCTTGGCTTCGCCACGATCTCCCATCCTGAGCAAGCACAATGGCATCAGTGGAAAGGAAAAACTCCCTTTTAGAAGGAAGAAACCTCTAGCAGACCCAGGCTCAGGACAAGCGGTCATCTGCTTTGACCGGCAACTTATAATGTTTGCAGATCCACAACGCAGTCAGAAAAGACAGTTGCTCTAAAACTAACTAACTAAAACACAAAACTTAATCACAGAAAGGTAGAAATGTCCGCGTCCGATTCACACAGGTGCTGTACACAGGCTTGCGCCTGCCGCACTCTGCGTTCAAGAAAGGTAGAAAAGTTCAAAGAAAGGTAGAAATGTCCGCGTCCGCTTGTACAGGTGCTGTACACAGGCTTACGCCTGTCGCACTCTGCAATCGAGAAAGGTAGAAATGTCCAACAAGGCTCGGTGAAAAAAAAAACAGCAGAAAGTAATAAAAAAGGCTTCAAAAAGCAAAAAGTACGAGGAGCAGCGGCAGCCAAGGTGTGCCCGCGTCCACTTCCTCCACAGGTTGGTCATTGTTAAACACAACATGCTCACTGCTGTTAGAAGTTACCTCCAGTCCAGCTTGATGAACGTCTTATGTTTCATTACACTGTAGAGTCTGTGGTGCTCAGCCTCGTACAGCCATGAGCTCACACGTTTTAAACTCCACGTGGAAAACCTAGTGAAGAAACTGAAAGTTAAACTGGGTTTCTTTTTCAGAAACAGATCATGTCTATCACTGAATGTTAGGAAACGCCTTGTATCTGTGACTTTCCTTCCCTCCATTGATTACGGTGACATTCTCTACATGAATGCTCCTACAAGCACCCTGCGGATGTTGGATGTTGTCTATCATGGTGCACTAAGATTCATAACTGGTTGTGATTATCGTACCCACCACTGCACCCTGTATTCACTGGTTAACTGGACATCATTAACCTCACGCAGACTCTTCCACTGGTACATTTTCATCTTCAAATCACTTCTTGGTCTGCTGCCCTCATACATCTCCTCCTACATGTCTTTGCGTGAGTGCAGCTACAGCGTGCGCTCTCAGGACATGATTACCTGCAGTGTTCCGTCAGTGAGGACTGAACTTGGAAAAAGGGCCTTCTCCTACTCCGCTCCTGCTTCATGGAATATCTTACAAAAAGATCTGAAGCTCTCGAACTTGACTTCTCTAAATGGTTTTCAGAATCTGTTGGAATCCTGGCAAAAACCAATGCAGATTTGTTCCTGTCTTTGATTTTATACATATACCTTATAATGTTTTGCTAGTTTTTTGATACTTTGTTAAAAAAAAAAATATATATATATATATATATATATATTTTTTTCTCTCTTTTGTTTTCTATTGTTTGTTTGTTTATTGTTTATTGTTTAAGGAAATTCTACCATTGCTGTTCATTGTTCTTTAGTTTTAGCAGGTCGCTTTCGTAAATGAGCCCATGAGGTTCAAAAGATTTACCTGACTAAATAAAGGTTGAATGAATGAATGAACACCACCATCTTGGCTGACTCCTCTCACAGGAAGCTGTCTGTGGAACATGAAGCTGTCTGTGGAACAGGAAGTTGTGTGTGGAACTTGAAGCTATCTGTGGAACATGAAGCTGTCTGTGGAACATGAAGCTGTCTGTGGAACAGGAAGTTGTGTGTGGAACATGAAGCTGTCTGTGGAACAGGAAGTTGTGTGTAGAAGAGGAAGTTGTGTGCGGAACAGAAATCTGTGTGTGGAACATGAAGCTGTGTGTGTAACAGGAAGCTGTGTGGAACAGGAAGCTGTGTGGAACAGGAAGCTGTATGGAACAGGAAGCTGTATGGAACAGGAAGCTGTGTGTGGAACAGGAAGCTGTGTGTGGAACAGGAAGCTGTGTGTGGAATAGGAAGCTGTGTGTAACAGGAAGCTGTGTGGAACAGGAAGCTGTGTGTGGAACAGGAAGCTGCGTGTGTAACATGAAGCTGCGTGTGTAACATGAAGCTGCGTGTGTAACAGGAAGCTGCATGTGTAACAGGAAGCTGTGTGTGTAACAGGAAGTTGTGTGTGTAACAGGAAGTTGTGTGTGGAACAGGAAGTTGTATGTAACAGGAAGTTGTGTGTGGAATAGGAAGTTGTGTGTGTAACAGGAAGTTGTGTGTGTAACAGGAAGTTGTGTGTGTAACAGGAAGTCTTGTGTGTAACAGGAAGTCTTGTGTGTAACAGGAAGTTTTGTGTGGAAAATGAAGCTGCGTGTGGAAAAGGAAGCTGTATGTAACAGAAATCTGTGTGTGTAACAGGAAGCTATGTGTGGAACAGGAAGTTGTATGTAACAGGAAGTTGTGTGTGGAACAGGAAGCTTTGTGTGTAACAGGAAGCTGTATGTAACAGGAAGATGTATGTAACAGGAAGCTGTATGTAACAGGAAGCTGTATGTAACAGGAAGCTGTATGTAACAGGAAGTTGTGTGTGGAACAGGAAGCTTTGTGTGTAACAGGAAGCTGTATGTGGAACATGAAGCTGCGTGTGGAACAGGAAGTTGTGTATGGAACAGAAAGCTTTGTGTGGAACAGGAAGTTGTCTATGGAACATGAAGCTGCGTGTGGAACAGGAAGTTGTGTGTGGACCAGGAAGCTATATGTAACAGAAATATGTGTGTGTAACAAGAAGCTGTGTGTGGAACAGGAAGTTGTATGTGACAGGAAGTTGTGTGTGGAACAGGAAGCTGTGTGTAACAGGAAGCTGTGTGTGTAACAAGAAGTTGTGTGTGTAACAGGAAGTATTGTGTGTAACAGGAAGTTGTGTGTGGAATAGGAAGTTGTATGTAACAGGAAGTTGTGTGTGGAATAACAGGAAGTTGTGTGTGGAATAGGAAGCTGTGTGGAACAGGAAGCTATGTGGAACAGGAAGCTATGTGTGTAACAGGAAGTTGTGTGTGTAACAGGAAGTCTTGTGTGTAACAAGAAGTTGTGTGTGTAACAGGAAGCTGTATGTAACAGGAAGCTGTATGTAACAGGAAGCTGTGTGTGGAATAGGAAGCTGTGTGGAACAGGAAGCTGTGTGTGTAACAGGAAGCTGCTTGTGTAACAGGAAGCTGCTTGTGTAACAGGAAGCTACGTGTGTAACAGGAAGCTGCGTGTGGAACAGGAAGCTGCGTGTGGAACAGGAAGCTACGTGTGGAACAGGAAGCTACGTGTGGAACAGGAAGCTGCGTGTGGAACAGGAAGCTGCGTGTGGAACAGGAAGCTGCGTGTGGAACAGGAAGCTGCGTGTGGAACAGGAAGCTGCGTGTGGAACAGGAAGCTGCGTGTGGAACAGGAAGCTGCGTGTGGAACAGGAAGCTGCGTGTGGAACAGGAAGCTGTGTGTGGAACAGGAAGCTGTGTGTGGAACAGGAAGTTGTGTGTGGAACAGGAAGCTGTATGTAACAGAAATCTGTGTGTGTAACAGGAAGCTGTGTGTGGAACAGGAAGTTGTGTGTGGAACAGGAAGCTGTATGTAACAGGAACTTGTGTGTGGAACAGGAAACTGCGTGTGTAACAGGAAGCCACGTGTGTAACAGGAAGCTGTGTGTGTAACAGGAAGTTGTGTGTGGAAAAGGAAGCTTTGTTTGTAACAGGAAGCTGTGTGTGTAACAGGAAGCTGTGTGTGGAACATAAATCTGCGTGTGGAACAGGAAGCTGCATGTTGAACAGTAAGCTGTGTGTGTAACAGAAATCTGTTTGTAACAGGAAGTTGTGTGTGTATGTAACATAAGTCAGTGTAACAGGAAGCTGTGTATGTAACAGAAATCAGTGTTTTTTAACGGGTAGCTGTGTGTGTAACAGGAAGCTGTGTGTTTGTAACAGAAATTGGTGTTTGTAACAGGAAGCTATGTGTGTAACGGGAAGCTCAAAAGTCAAAGTCAAAAGTCAAAGTCAACTTTATTGTCAGAACCACAATATGTACAGGACATACACAGGACCGAAATTGCGTTTCTCTGTCCCTCGGTGCAACAGTAACCATCTAAACACTAAACACTAAAACATTTAATAAACATAAGCATAAAATAGTAAAAGTGTAACACTGTCCTGAGTTTTTTCATAATAGTATAAAAGTATGAAAATTTACACCAACACTGAAACACCAAACACCCCTGAAACACCAAACACCCAATGAACATAAGCATAAAATGAAATAATAAAAGTGTAATACTGTCCTGAGTTTTTGCATAGTAGTATAAAAAGTATAAAAAGTATATCTATAAAATAAACTGAAGGTTCTAGCATTGACATTTGCAAAGAGTGGCACAGCAGCATATAAAGTCAAAGTCAAAAGTCAAAGTCAACTTTATTGTCAGATCTGCAATATGTACTGTACAGGACATACACAGGACCGAAATTGCGTTTCTCTCAGTCCCTCGGTGCAACAGTAAACATCTAAACATTGAAACACTGAAACATATAATAATAGACATAAGCATAAAATAGTAAAACTAACACTGTCCTGAGTTTTTGCATAGTGGTATAAGAGTATGAAAATTTACACCGACTCTAAAACTAAAACTAAAACATTAAACATTTAATGAACATAATATTGTCCTGAGTTTTTGCATACTAGTATAAAAAAAGAGTATAAAAAGTATAACTAAAATAAACTAAAGGTTTCTAGCATTGACATTTGCAAAGTGGCAAAGCAGCGTATGAGTTAATGTACACAGTACATGCACGAGGTAGTAGTTGATGTTGTTATAGAGGCAAAAAGTGGCATATGCAGTAAGGCACATTGGGCATCCTAAACAAGACCGGTCAGAGCACACATAAGTTAATGTACACAGTATATGTATGAGGTATTTGATGTTGGTATATAGGCAAAGTGGCTAATGCAGTGAGGCACATAAGGCACATTTGGCATCCTTAGATAAGGCTAGTCAGAGAATGCTGTATATGTATCTGCAGTAGTGTAGATAAAAGTAGTGTAAATGTAAACAGTAGTAATAAATGTAAAGCAGTAGTAATAAATGTAAACCGTATTAATAAATGTAAACAGTGAATGTAAACAGTAGTATGACTATAGGCAGTAATGTAATACAAACATTAGTGCAAATATGAGAAGTAGTGCAAACTGAATGAGCACATGACCGAGAGTTTAGTGAATAACCCGTTTGATGACACAGAGTCCAGTGTTAAAAACTTTGTGTTGAGTGGTAATGTGTGAGAAAGTTTTTTGTGTTAAGGCAGTTCAAATGGGAGGGGAGGCAGAGCAGGCAGAGTGTTTAGCATTCTGACTGCCTGATGAACAGAGCTGTCTCTCAGTCTGCTGGTTCGAGCCTGGAGACTCCTCAGTCTCCTCCCTGATGGCAGCAGTCTAAAGCGGCTGTGTAGTGGGTGTGTGGGATCACCTGCCATGCAGTGGGCTTTCCGAGTGAGGCGTTTGCTGTGTAAGTCCTGCAGTGAGGGCAAGGAGGTGCCGACGATCTTCTCAGCTGCTCTCACGATGCGCTGGAGGCTCTTGCGGCATGATGCAGTACATGCACCAAACCACACCGTGATGCAGCTGGTCAGGACACTTTCTATGGCACCCCTGTAGAAGGTGCACATGATGGGGGTTGAAGCTCCAGCCCTTTTCAGCTTGCGGAGAAAGTAGAGGCGCTGGTGAGCCTTCTTGGCCAGTGCTGCAGTGTTCCTGCTCCAGGACAGGTCCTTCGAGACGTGCACTCCCAGGAACTTGGTGCTGTCCACTCTCTCCACTGCGGTGCTGTTGATGGTCAGAGGGGCATGTTGTGCATCCCTCTTCCTGAAGTCCACGACAATCTCCTTTGTCTTCTCCACGTTGAGAGTGAGATTGTTGTGTCCGCACCACAAGGCCAAGCGGCTCACCTCGTTCCTGTAGTCCGTCTCATCGTTGTTGCTGATGAGACCTACCACTGTTGTGTCGTCCGCAAACTTGATGAAGTGGTTGGAGCTGTACGATGGTGTGCAGTCGTGTGTTAGCAGGGTGAATAGAAGGGGGCTCAGCACACATCCTTGTGGGGCCCCTGTGTTCAATGTGATGGTGCTAGATGTGTTACTCCCGATCCGTACTGTCTGTGGTCTCCCGGTCAGGAAGTCTAGCAGCCAGTTACACATTGAGGTGTTCAGCCCCAGACTGTCCAGTTTATGGATGAGCTGTTGGGTGATGATGGTGTTGAATGCCGAGCTGAAGTCGATGAACAACATTCTAACATAAGAGTTAGAATGGACGCAGGAAGCTGCGTGTGTAACAGGAAGCTGCGTGTGTAACAGGAAGCTGTGTGTGTAACAGGAAGTTGCGTGTGTAACAGGAAGCTGCGTGTGTAACAGGAAGCTGCATGTGTAACAGGAAGCTGTGTGTGTAACAGTAAGCTGTGTGTGTAACGGGAAGCTATGTATGTAACGGGAAGCTGCGTGTGTAACAGGAAGCTGCGTGTGTAACAGGAAGCTGCGTGTGTAACAGGAAGCTGCGTGTGTAACAGGAAGCTGCGTGTGTAACAGGAAGCTGCGTGTGTAACAGGAAGCTGAGTGTGTAACAAGAAGCTACGTGTGTAACAAGAAGCTGTGTGTTTAACATGAATCTGTGTTTGTAACAGGAAGCTGTGTTTGTAACAGGGAGCTGTGTGTGTAACAGGAAGCTGTGTGTGTAACAGGAAGCTGTGTGTTTAACAGGAAGCTGTGTGTTTAACATAAATCTGTGTTTGTAACAGGAAGCTGTGTGTGTAACAGGAAGCTGTGTGTGTAACAGGGAGCTGTATGTGTAACAGGAAGCTGTGTGTTTAACATAAATCTGTGTGTGTAACAGGAAGCTGTGTGTGTAACAGGAAGCTGTGTGTGTAACAGTAAGCTGTGTGTGTAACAGGAAGCTGTGTGTGTAACAGGAAGCTGTGTGTGTAACAGGAAGCTGTGTGTGTAACAGGAAGCTGTGTGTGTAACGGGAAGCTGCGTGTGTAACGGGAAGCTGCGTGTGTAACGGGAAGCTGCGTGTGTAACGGGAAGCTGCGTGTGTAACGGGAAGCTGCGTGTGTAACGGGAAGCTGCGTGTGTAACGGGAAGCTGCGTGTGTAACGGGAAGCTGCGTGTGTAACGGGAAGCTGCGTGTGTAACGGGAAGCTGCGTGTGTAACGGGAAGCTGCGTGTGTAACGGGAAGCTGCGTGTGTAACGGGAAGCTGCGTGTGTAACGGGAAGCTGCGTGTGTAACGGGAAGCTGCGTGTGTAACGGGAAGCTGCGTGTGTAACGGGAAGCTGCGTGTGTAACGGGAAGCTGCGTGTGTAACGGGAAGCTGCGTGTGTAACGGGAAGCTGCGTGTGTAACGGGAAGCTGCGTGTGTAACGGGAAGCTGCGTGTGTAACGGGAAGCTGCGTGTGTAACGGGAAGCTGCGTGTGTAACGGGAAGCTGCGTGTGTAACGGGAAGCTGCGTGTGTAACGGGAAGCTGCGTGTGTAACGGGAAGCTGCGTGTGTAACGGGAAGCTGCGTGTGTAACGGGAAGCTGCGTGTGTAACGGGAAGCTGCGTGTGTAACGGGAAGCTGCGTGTGTAACGGGAAGCTGCGTGTGTAACGGGAAGCTGCGTGTGTAACGGGAAGCTGCGTGTGTAACGGGAAGCTGCGTGTGTAACGGGAAGCTGCGTGTGTAACGGGAAGCTGCGTGTGTAACGGGAAGCTGCGTGTGTAACGGGGAGCTGTGTGTGTTTTCAGCAATCCTTCCAGGTGTGTGTGATGGCGGTGGGTTCAGTTCTGCTGCTGGTGGACCGGGTCATGACCTCTGAACTCAGGAATGGGTTTGCCGTCATCAGGTATGAACAAGTTCCAAGGTTCTGGTTGTGGACACAGTTGCATGTGAAGGTTCTGAGCCCACAGCAGCACAAAACGACTTCAGGTTCTGTCTGACCCGCTGAAAGAGTTCTGACAGAATGCAGAGCATGGTTCTGCTCTCTGAGTGTTGGACCTGGAGACAATCTGAGAGTCTTGAGTGCTGGACTGGGGATAGAACCTGGATCTGTGGGAGCAGACACCGCTTTGAGTTCTGGTTGTTTGTTCTGACTGGACTGGTTTCTGCTCCGTAACAAAACTCTGCTCTGTTTCAGGCCTCCGGGTCATCACGCTCAGAACAACGAGCCCAACGGGTTCTGTCTCTTCAACAACGTAGCCATCGCAGCCCAATATGCCCAGAGCCAGCACGCCATCAGCAGGTGCGTCACACTCACTTCCTGTTGGCAGCGCCTCCTGCTGGACACTGCTGCAACGTTCAGCTGTTTGAAAACAAGAGCCGAGAGTTTATAATCTGAGATCAAAGAGTTTATAATCTGAGATCGAAGAGTTTATAATCTGAGATCAAAGAGTTTATAATCTGAGATCAAAGAGTTTATAATCTGAGATCAAAGAGTTTATAATCTGAGATCACAGAGTTTATGATATGAGATCAAAGAGTTTACAATCTGAGATCAAAGAGTTTATAATATGAGATCAAAGAGTTTATAATATGAGATCAAAGAGTTTATAATATGAGATCAAAGAGTTTATAATAATAATAATAATGAATTCAATTTATAACGCACTTTTCATTAGTGAAAATCTCAAAGTGCTACACACGTTGAATGCTACAAAGAGTTTATAATCTGAGATCAAAGAGTTTATAATCTGAGATCAAAGAGTTTATAATCTGAGATCAAAGAGTTTATGATATGAGATCCAAGAGTTTATGATATGAGATCAAAGAGTTTACGATATGTGATCAAAGAGTTTATAATAATAATAATAATGAATTCAATTTATAATGCACTTTTCATTAGTGAAAATCTCAAAGTGCTACACACGTTGAATGCTACAAAGAGTTTATAATCTGAGATCAAAGAGTTTATAATCTGAGATCAAAGAGTTTATGATATGAGATCAAAGAGCTTATGATATGAGATCAAAGAGTTTATGATATGAGATCAAAGAGTTTACAATATGACATCAAAGAGTTTATAATCTGAGATCAAAGAGTTTATAATATGAGATCAAAGAGTTTATGATATGAGATCAAAGAGTTTATGATATGAGATCAAAGAGTTTACAATCTGAGATCAAAGAGTTTACAATCTGAGATCAAAGAGTTTATAATCTGAGATCAAAGCATTTAGTCTGAACTCTGATTCACTCAAACACAAGCCATGCTTTACTGAAGTTTGAAAACTTCTGTTCACAGGATGCTTTTGTGTTATTTTCCTCTGTGTGTGTGTCAGGGTTTTGATCGTGGACTGGGATGTCCATCACGGTCAGGGGATCCAGTATCTGTTCCAGGACAATCCCAGGTAACCTCGGTTTTTATCCAGACCCGATCACTCGGACCTGAACGTTGTCCTCGGGCTTCTGGATGTCAACACCCGATAAAATAAAACCAAAAGAGGAACTAGCCACTGCTGCTGCCCATTCCTGATCCTCCATAACACAAAACAACATCTGGACCTTTATTCTGACATAACAACATCTGGACCTTTATTCTGACAAAACAACATCTGGACCTTTATTCTGACACAACAACAGCTGGACCTTTATTCTGACAAAACAACATCTGGACCTTTATTCTGACACAACAACAGCTGGACCTTTATTCTGACAATACAACATCATTCTGACATAACAACATCTGGACCTTTATTCTGACAAAACAACATCTGGACCTTTATTCTGACATAACAACAGCTGGACCTTTATTCTGACAAAACAACATCTGGACCTTTATTCTGACATAACAACAGCTGGACCTTTATTCTGACAATACAACATCTGGACCTTTATTCTGACATAGCAACATCTGGACCTTTATTCTGACAAAACAACATCTGGACCTTTATTCTGACAAAACAACATCTGGACCTTTATTCTGACATAACAACAGCTGGACCTTTATTCTGACAAAACAACATCTGGACCTTTATTCTGACATAGCAACATCTGGACCTTTATTCTGACATAGCAACATCTGGACCTTTATTCTGACATAGTAACATCTGGACATTTATTCTGACAAAACAACATCTGGACCTTTATTCTGACATAACAACAGCTGGACCTTTATTCTGACAATACAACATCTGGACCTTTATTCTGACAAAACAACATCTGGACCTTTATTCTGACAAAACAACATCTGGACCTTTATTCTGACAAAACAACAGCTGGACCTTTATTCTGACATAACAACATCTGGACCTTTATTCTGACAAAACAACATCTGGATGTTTAATGCTCCCACGTACTCGGGCATACTTCCCTCTGCAGAGGACCGCGCGTACCCGATTAGACTCGAAGTGGACTTCCTCAAGTCATGTCCACGCAAAGATCAAAGTTTACAACTGTGTGCACGTACTGGGTGTCGCACAATAAACTGCACGGTGACGGTTTTGTATGTGACACCAGTGTGTTAAATTCTCCTCCTTCATCCCTGGTCTGGTTTAACAACCTTTTCTTTATTTTTTCCAAGAGGCAGAGATCTCTTCCTCCTCCGTTGACACCATGACTGAAATGGTGAGAAATAAAAGAATTTGTCACGAGAGAATTAAAATCAGGTCCAGCGTGGCTGCAGGAGGTTCTGGAGGTTTCCTGGTGTCTGATGTGTGGGCTGCAGGACCAGCGCTCCCTGTTTTTTTATTTTTCAGAACTTTTATTAACAACATATAAACACAGAACACAGCTGCAGCTGGGGCTGCCAGCTCTGGTTAAAAATTTTTTTTGTCAATTTTGCAACCTGTCAATCAATCCAGTAGGCGTGTCAAAAAATGACCAATCAGCGACCTCAATTTGTCCCGAAGGTAAACGCCCCTTACCTGCAGAGCGCTCAGGGTGGACGCTCGAGCATGAAGTCTGAACCCTCTGCAGACTGAGGGCCGCTCGAGTTTGTGGGAGCCTTTATTCTGACAAAACAAAACATCTGGACTTTTATTCTGACAAAAAACATCTGGACTTTTATTCTGACAAAACAAAACATCTGGACTTTTATTCTGACAAAAAACATCTGGACTTTTATTCTGACAAAAAACATCTGGACCTTCATTTTGATAAAACAAACATCTGGACCTTTTTTCATTCCACCTTTATTAGGGCAGGTTAATCCAATTGAGCCTTGATGACTCATTTACAAGATAGACCTGTGTGTGTGTGTGTGTGTGTGTGTGTGTGTGTGTGTGTGTGTGTGTGTGTGTGTGTGCGCCAGCGTCCTGTACTTCAGCCTCCACAGGTATGAAGGCGGGTCTTTCTGGCCTCACCTGTCGGAGTCTGACAGCAGCTTCGTGGGCCACGGCCGAGCTGCAGGAAGAACCATCAACCTGCCCTGGAACCAGGTGAGGTCCAACCAGCAGTCTCACTGAACACCTGCAAACATCTGGGGCAGCTATGGCTGAGTGGTTAGAGCAGTCGTCCTCCACTGCAAGAGTTAGGGGTTCAATTCCACCAGTAGTGACATGCCGAAGTGTCCCTGGGCAAGACACTGAACCTCTCATTGTCTCTGATGTGTGTCCATCAGTGTCTGAATGTGATAAAGCTCTGATTATTCTCTTTAGAGTGATGTGTTCAATGTTCTTTGTATAGATCTAGTAGATGCTGTATGAACGGGTCAGTGAGGCACAGACTGTTGTGAAGAGCTTTGAGTGTCTTGATCAGATAGAAAGGAGCTGTATCAGTTCAAGTTCACTTTATTAGGTCCCCAAGGGGCAATTCATCTACAACAGGTAGAGGTGGTGAGACAGCCAGCACATTCATACAGTTATAAAACAGAATAAAAAGTACCATCAAAACAAAATACATAAAACATTACTAAAAAGGTACAGCATAATAAAAGCAAACTATTCATCCTTAAAAACATGAAGTTAAGATTTCCAAGATAAAAATATGTAAAAGGAGATAAGCTTAAAACCTAGTTTTTGTTTAAAAATCCAATAGCTGAGGGGATGAAGGAGTTTTTTAATCTGTTCGTTCTGCATTTAGGTAGGCCATATCTTCTGCCTGAAGGCAAAAGATTGAACTGAGCATGTAGAGGATGAGTGGGATCTGCCAAAATTTTTTTAGCTTTTGATGTAGATCTTGATTTAAATAGATCCATGATGTTGTTCATTTGAGTCCCTATTATTTTCCCGCATTCTTTGATGACACCCTGTAAGCGATTACGGTTTTTCAAGTTCAACATCCCAAACCAGCAGAGAAATGAAAAAGTCAGAACAGATTCAATAAAACAGCTGTAAAACATTTTCATAAAAGTGCAATCAATATTTAAACTCCTTAGCTTCCTGAGGAAATGCATCCTTTGGTGGGCTTTCCGACAGATTGCATCTGACTGGGACTCAAATGTTAATTTATTGTCCATCATTACGCCCAGATATTTGTATTGTTGCACCTCTTCCACTACCTGACCATTTATGGTAACAGGAGGGAGAGGGGCAGAGGACTTCCTGAAGTCTATGCTCATCACTTTAGTTTTTGATGCATTTATGTGCAGGAAGGATGACTGGCACCACACCAAAAAGTCCTGCAGGTTCAGGTTCAGGTTACTTTATTTATACCCAAGGGTAAATTTGGTTTGCAGTGGTACAAAGCATACATCCATCCATGCGCACACACAAATAAAAACAGTAAAAACATTTAGTAAAAACACTTCAAAGAAACCATAAACAGATAATGTTGCACATAACAGTGTTAAGGCTCCCAAATCATATGTAAAATAAAAAATAAAAACATTT
>JBBPBX010017273.1:36568-47064 GCA_038048925.1 Garcialebias charrua | reverse complement strand
TAAACCCTCAACTTTCTGGTCTCAAGTCGGCTGCCTCATCTCAGGGTAGAAGCTGTTCCTCAGTCTGGTGGTTCTGAACTTATCGCTCCTCGACCTTCTGTTGAACGCAGAATGCTCCACACGGTTCATGACTTCAAGATGGCGCCGCTGTCTGCGCTCTCATTGTCGAAGGCTGCAGATCAGAACCGGTTCTCACAGGAAGTGGTCAGTTTGTTTTCAAAGTAAAGGTTCTGTGTGTGGTCAGTTCTCTGGTTCTGGTTCAGATGGTTCGTCACGGGTCCGATCCACTGTGTTTGTGGAGCTCCAGACCCGGCAGCCTGCAGGTCCGACCCGGGTTGGATTCAGCTGAAAGCTTTGTTTACATCCAGTGCAGACCCTCGTTCAGGACGGACTCATGGTCTGTAACCAGTGAAGTGGAGTTCACTTCACAACATTCACACTTTAAAGAGAAACTTACCCCAAAATTAACTTTTTTAAATTTGATAAACTCCCTAGAATGTGTGTAAAATGTTGTATAGCACTATGTCTGTGGTAATTTTCATGTTTTTGAGCGTATTTGTTCAAATCGGCAATATTTGGTCTAAAAACATGTTTACACTAATCCTATGAGTTGAACTGTGGTACTGCAGCCTAATTTTCTTATTGGTCAACAACTGTTCACTCTGATGTCACAACCTCTGCTGCGTGAGTATAATGCTGAATCCTCACCAAACGCTTTTCGCGCCTCCGAAGCAGCCACTTTACATAGAAAGTCTATGTGGCTGCGCATCTTGGTGCGGCGCAGCGTGACGCGGCGCGTCTTCAGCATTTCAAGCAGCGCAGCAGCGCCCGGCAGTCCCTTTCCACGCACGCGCGCGTCCGCAGCAGCCGAGCAGCAGAAGCAAGAATATTCTTGCTTCTGCTGCTCGCAGCGTCGCAGCGACCAATCGGGAGAGACTCTGCTATGTGATGACGCAACGACGACGGGACTTTCTGTGGACGAAAACAGCCTCCGGTAGGAAACCTGGCATTTTTAAAGTTGCTGCTGTCCACTGGAGTGTACATCACCCCAAACATTATTAAAACGTTTTAATCTCAACAAAGACTTTTGCAGCTGCAGTTCGGCTCGTAGAAAACCCACTCAAGTGTTAACGAGGCTGACGTAAAGCTGATTTTATCTGCTCGGTGCACAGAAAAACAACACTATCTGACCGGGAAGGGAGCCACACGCTGCTCCCACTGCGCGTCTGCAGTGGAAACAGACATCTGTTGACAAGCAGCAAACACAGAGCATTGGGAGCTTTTGGATGCGTTCAGTGAGGACCAGGCATAAAAATGGTTCAAGCAGAGCCACTCCCTGCAGAGATCAGGAGTTGGATTAGCGATAGCAACGTAGCATTAGCATTGTGAGTGTGATGTTTCATTGCACGCTTAATAAACATACTGTTTTGAAGCTGACATCACTTTATTGCTTAAACCGCACGATACACTTTCTCATACAGCACAACCCTTCATTGCTCCGTTCTCTGCACTTTTCCTTTCTGTCTCATACCGCGCGCTTGCCACACACTCTCTCGCGGTGCGTTCACTGACAGTCTGTAACATAAATGCACAAGCACTGCTGATCGATATCATTTTCAGATTAGCAGTATATTTATTGCTCCAAGTCTCTCACGGCTTCTGGTTAGGGAGGGGGTGAAAAGTCCTCCACCTCACTAACATAACTCTCCATGTTGCATAAATTATGCTAATGCTAGCTGCATGTCATGGTCTCTCGTCCTGGCCCCACCTCCTCCCCTCCTTTAGGCAGTGCCTCTAGGCACACCCACATTGTTGCATTTTTTAAATCTGGTCTTGGGGCGGAGCTATAGTTTCACAGTGGCGTAAGTACCTCTTTAAAGACCTGAAGAAGAAGCAGACGAGTTTAAATCTTCAAAGAGTTCCTAAAATGTTTCAGTCTCCAACAATCAGAGAAACTGATGAAGATCAAAGAGTTTCAGACGGAAACAGCCCTGATGGTGTGAGAGGCTGCAGGACGCACAGGAAGCTGTCCAGCACTGATTACTGTGTGTGTGTGTGTGTGTTTGTGCTTTATCAGCTGTTCTCGAAGTTAAACAAAAGAAAAGACACAAAAAAAACTGTTGAGACAAAAAGAAGGTGAACAAGTTTTGTTTCCATGGCGACGAGGAGACAACAAAGAGCAGGAATGTAAAAACTGGAAACATGGAGGAGGAGGAGAGGAAACCAATGAAAAACAGGAACAGAGGAGGAAAGATGAAAGAGAAGAGACAGAGAAGAAAACAGAACAGAGTGGAGCTGAAGGAGGAGAAAATATGGTGTTAAAGATGGGAGGAGCCAAAATAAAGGTGTGAAATTACACAAAAGGACTGAAGGAGAAAAAGGAGTCGCAGAAAAGCTTCATGTTTCAAAACTGGAATGAAAAGACTAAAAGGAGTTGAAGCAGAGGTTGAAGTAGAGGTATGTGTGACGGAGAGGGAGGAGGAAGCCGTCCATGATGTCATCGAGACATTTTACCAGAGGGTTAATGGAACAAGAACTGTGGGTTTTACAGAGCAGAAGAATGTGACAGTCATCAGCATAGCAGTGAAACAAAGGACCAGGTTTCCCCCAGGATAAACCCCAAAGGGAGCAGATACATGGAAAACAGAAGGGTTGCAAGAATCGAGCCCTGCAGAACCCCGCAGGAAAGAAGCACTGACGCAGATTATTACTAACATTAACACGAAAGTTGTCACTCAGGAATGAGCTGAACCATTCTAACAATGCACCCACATCCCAGACCAGTGTTCCAGGACACTGTGGTCAACAGTGTCAAAGGCAGCAGTAAGGTCCAGGAGGTCCAGGAGGACCACAGACTGACCAGAGTCATTCACAAGAAGAACATCCAGCAGTAAGGTCCAGGAGGACCAGGACCACTGACCAGAGTCATTCACAAGAAGAACGTCGTTACGGACCCTCACCAAGGCAGTCTCTGTGTTGTAAGATCTCAAAAACTCCATTCTTGTTCAAAAACTTGTTTAATTGAGTAAATTATCCAAGATTTGAGAAAGAAAGGGAAGTTTTGAAGAGAGGGAGGAGGAAGTGGAGCTCAGAGGAGGAGGAGCAGGAATGAAAGGAGCTGTTGGAGTTCTGACACGGCTGTAAGAACAAAGTTCTCCGGTGACAGCGTTTAACTTTGTCTTTTCTCTTCTGATTGGCTGTCCTCAGGAGGAGTGGGCGGAGCTAAAGCATGGCGGGCGCGTCAGTGAAGGTGGCGGTCCGTGTCCGACCGTTCAACTCCAGAGAACTGAGCCGGAACGCCAAGTGTGTGATCCAGATGCAGGAAACCAGCACCTGTAAGACCCGAGAACGTGTCTTTGATCTTCACCGTGAACATTTAAATCAAATAAAACTGTGACGCGACCGAGGGTCAGACAGGAAGCTGTGACCCACGTGAAGCAGCTGCTCCTGGTTCCACAAAGTCCTGGGATGTGGAGGAACAGCTGCACATCTGGACACAACTGGTTCTGTAATCGATTGTTTTCTGTTTCCAGGCATCACCAATCCAAAACAGAACAAAGATGGAGCCAAGAACTTCACCTTCGACTACTCCTACTGGTCCCACACCACGGTGACCACACACACACACACGCACACTCTCACACACACACACACACACACACACAGTTGATCTTTTTAATACTCCAGTGATCATTAACGTGTCTATGTGTGTGTGTCTGTGTTCAGGAGGACGACCCCAGCTTTGCGTCTCAGAGACAGGTGTATGAAGACATCGGGGAGGAGATGCTGCTGCACGCCTTTGAAGGTCAGAGCTGCTGGTTCTGATCCAGGACCGTTTGTTACGTATTGTAACCCCAGATTCTATGACTGTAAGCGTAGCCCTTTAAAAGCTGTGCTTATTGGGTTTTACCCGCGCTTCACACCATTTACTGAAAAACTTCTAGTCCACGCCCACCTGTTGTTGGGCCACGCCCGGTCCGCAATAAAAGCCACTTGGACCGAGGCTCGACTCCCAAGGCAATAATTTTTCTTCAGCCATTTGAGAGCCAGTGAGGCCCCAGTTTTAAAGGGCTACGCTTACACTCATAGAATCTGGGGTTACAATATGTAACCAACGTTTTATTTCGTGTAAGCTGCGTCCTTTAAAAGCTGTGCTTATTGGGTTTAAAGGCGGAGCAGGATATGGTCCATGCCTCACTGGGTCTGATTGAAAACCATAACATACTCGGCAACCGCCAACACCTCAATAAACATAACAGGTGTGCAAAACCTCAGCATTTGATGATAACTGTTTATTCATAACAGGTCAAAAGATGTTACCAACAAAGAATTATCTCTGATTGAAGGAATGTTGAACCGAAAACCACACCATCAAATAAAGACAGAGACAGAACTGTGTCAATTCATCAATAAGTTTATTGAGAATGAAAAAAAACAATCACTCAGCCACTACCCTGAGAACAGAATGTGTCAATGAGGGGTTGGAGACATCTTTCAAGTAAAAGCGGATGAAGGGGGTCGGTGATGACCACGACGCAGCAGAACAGATGTCTTGCACAGAGACTCCCCCGTGCAAGCTGTAGAAGCCGAAATCCCTCTTGTAGAATGAGCTTCAATTCCTTCAGGAGGCTGCAGGCCAGAAGAGCTGTAGCCAAGTGAAATGGCTTCACACAACCAAAGTGATAAACGCAGAGAGGTCAAAGGTTGACCCTGAGATTGCTCTCTGTAATGCACAAATAGCCTATCCGACTTACGCATTGCAGCAGTGCGTGCCACATAACACTTAAGTGCTCGCACTGGACAAAGCAGGTGCAGATGTTTCTCCTCTGCATTTTTGTGAGGAGGAAGACAGAACCTGTCCAGAGTAATAACTCTGGACCTGAATGAACTCGATATGTGTTCAGGAATAAAAGCAGGATTCGGTCTAAGTTCAGCTGAACTTCCATCTCCCTGAATTTTAAAACAGGAAGGAGAGACTAACAGGCCTGACAAGTCACTTACCCTTTTGGCTGATGTCAGAGCCAATAACAAGGCTGTTTTAAAGGACAGATACTTTAGCGGTATCTGGTCCAGCGGCTCAAATAGATTTTTAGTAAATGAGTTTAGCACAGTAACTTAAGTCCCATTGTGGAGTCAAGGAGTGTGATATTGGTCTAAGGCGATGTGCACCTTTTAGAAACCGTTTCATTAGGAGATGATTAAACACTGTTCTATCATTGAACCCTTTGTGACATGAGGAAATTGCTGCAGCATATGTTTTAACCGTGCTGAAAGCTAGATTTCTGTCCAGTAATAATTGTGAGTATGATGAGATGGAACCCAGAGGGCATGAAGATGGGTCCACCTGTTTTCCTAGGCACCATCGCTGAAAAGTGTCCCATTTAGACGTGTAAACAGTCGTGGTGGATTTTGCACGAGCTCCCTGGATTGTGTGTATAATGTCCTTAGAAAACCCAAGATTTTCTAAACGTTCACTTTTGCCCCCCCTGCCTGTAGGAGAGCATCGTCTCTCCAAGGCAGTTTCCAGGAGCGACTGGTTAACTGTTGTAGCACTGGAAACCATGGTGCATTCGGGCGCTCCGGAGCAATTAGGATCATTGATACTTTTTCCTCTCTCACCCTCTCCAGCAGAGCTGGTAACAGGGGAACTGGAGGAAAGGCATAAATCAGTGTTCTGGGCCATGGTTTGTAAGCAAACGCGTTAAGTCCCAGTGGGGAAGTGTCCAGAGGACTCAGGGAGAAGAACAGGGGGCACTGAGAGTTCTCTCGAGTGGCCATCAGGTCCACCTCCGCCTTCCTGAACCTGCTCCAGATTTGTGAGATTAGGTCCAGGTGAAGCGTCCAGTCCCTGTCCAGTGAACCTCCTCTGGACATAATATCTGCTCCTTTGTTTAGCACACTGGGGATGTAGATCGCTTTTAGTGATTTGAGGTGTGCGCGTGCCCAGTAGAGCAGTTTTCTGGCTGTGTTCAGCAGCTGAGCTGAACATACCCCGTCCTGGCGATTGATATACGCCGCTGTGGCCCTGTTGTCGGTGTGCACCAACACATGACGGTCCCTGATCAGGGGCCTCATGTATCAACCGTGCGCACGCACAAAAACATTGCGCACGTCACTTTCCACGCAAAGTGGCGTATGTATCAAATCTGATATGAACGGGAATATCTGCGCATCCACGTAGAAATCCACGGCTGCTCCCCTGCTTGCGTACGCACGTTTCTGTGGTTATTGTTCCTTTGGCGACACTTACAGGTGATCTGTGAAACCGTGTCCACGATGTGAAAACAATCATAAATCCCACCAAACACACATGATTAACGATTATTACATCCACATGGACGCAATTAGATGAGTGGATATAAAAGCATGCGCCAGATAGTGGCAACAATATTGACAACAATGAGATGTAATTTCTTTAAATAAGAAGTTAACCAAGCTGTATTAACACGCCTACGTTTAGGTCAGTGGGTAAAGCGCTTGCCTTTAGTTCCAAAGGTCGTGAGATCGACTCCCGCATGGTACAACGTTTTTCTTTTTTTTTCGTTCCAGATTGAAATACACATGAAAACTATTTACAAAACAATAAATCGTCTGCTTCCTTTCATTTCATGTATTGTTCTATTTCTTGTTGTTTCATTCAATAGTTTTCCTGTGGTCTTTAAATCTGGAATGAAAAAAAAAACATTGTACCAAGCGGGAGTCGATCTCACGACCTTTGGGACGAAGGGCGGGCGCGTTCGCCACTAAGCTATACAGGCATGTTAGATCAGCTTGGTCAACTTCTTATTTAAAAGTGGATGGTTTGTTTTGCACTGTGCGTGCCGAATGAAGCCTTTTTCCGTGCTTCTCTGCCTCACTCAGAAGTGATTTCTGTTCACAGTCCGTGAAGTTCCTCTTTTTTCCACGTTCCGACATGATTTGCAATGGAGCAGAGACGACATTCCTGTCGTGCATGGCATATTTGAATGACTTTGCATATTCATACGGAGGCGTGTCAAGGGCGGAGTCGGCCACTCTCTCATGTGCGCTGAATTCCACGTTGATTGTGTTGTACATAAGGAATGTGCGTGGATTCCGGTGTACGCACAGTTTGATAAATCTGGATTTTTTTGTGCGTGGACACTTTTCTGGATTTGTCCGTACGTGACTTTTCAGTAAGAAATCTACGCAAGTCTTTGTACATGAGGCCCCAGGTGTACAAAGTGTTTGTGAACTTTGTGGACTGTAAGGAGCTCCAGAACATTGTGAAGGGATGTGCCGGCTGGCCACGCCCCCCTCCCCACTGACTGTGACAGACAAGTTCCACCCCATCCGGAGAGAGACGCCTCTGTAAATACTGATGTCAGTGACGTCGCTTTGCCCAGGGGGGACTCCCTCCATTAAAGAATTGGGATTCCCCCAGTATTTTAGGTCCGTTCCCACCGAGGGTGGGACCGTGACCCGGCATTGTTTCTGGCGTACTGGATCGATTTTCAAACGGTTGTACCACCTCTGCAGCCTGCGCATGTGCAATAGACCTAAAGGGACTACTGTGTGTGCTACGTAGGGCTGGACGATATGGCCAAAATTTTTATCACGATATAGTTCTTAATTTCGGTCGATATCGATATAATTCGATATCGATATAAACAATATAAAAGCCTAAAAAAAAACTATAAACTATACAAATAAATTAATGTTCTCCTTGTATTTGTATTTAGCCTCCAAAAAGATGGAAATCACCATCAAATAAACATAAACTTCTCAACCCAATAATTCTCAGTCGGGTCATCTGGACACTTTCTTTTTTATAGAAACGTTTCACCCTCCATCCTCCATCCAATTTCTATAAAAAGAAACTGTCCAGATGACCCGACTGAGAATTATTGGATTTGGTACGTGGATTATTGAGCATGAACTTTCTTGCCATAAAATTCTCAACTGTGTCAATATTAATAGTTTTAACTTTAAACATCTTTAAAATTTACAGCATTGAAATTCATAGTTAATTAAATAAAACTTTTGGGTGTTGTTATTTATAAGAAGCTGACATAGAAATCTCATGGAAATTACTTAAGAATAAAAATAACAAAATCAATTGCATTACTGTATAAAGTAAAATAGTTTTTGAATGACAAAGTTTTGAATATATTGAATAATGTAATGATTGTTCCATATTTAATCTGTTGTATTGAAGTTTGGGGAAAAGCATGTAAAACTATTACAAACCCTGTTTTTTTTGTTTTGTTTTTAAAGAGCTACAAGAATTATTAGTAGGAAGTGCTATGGTCACCCAACAAATATTTCATCAGTTTAAATTATTAAAATTTTATGATTTGGTTGAACATAGTATTTTACAAGTCATGTATAAAACTGAAAAAAAAAATTACCCCCCAAATATTCAATTAAAATTTGTTTAAAGTTATTAAACCCTGAAGGGAATGTAAATGTTTGTAAAACCTCCATTTAGGACTAGTTTGAAGGAGCTGAGTTGTAAATCAGGAAACAGGATTGTGTTGACTTGATATAAACATTTCTAAAACTATGTTTTAAAATATGATTAAATCAAAGTTGTTGGGAAGGTGTGGTGCAGGTGAAGTGAAGGTTGTTGTTTGTTTGTAGTTATTTTGTATTTTTTAAACAAGGGGCAGATATTAAAACACTATTTTCGTCTTTCTGCACATTTTCATTCAGTGTTTTTTCTTCTTCTGATGAATTTGTTTTATTTTGAATAAAAAAACATGCAGCGCTGCTGGGGCTGTTTGTTTACGTCGTAGTTTCAGGGACACGTTGGCTCAAACTTTATTGTTCTTCATCTTCTGACTCTCATATTATATCGAGTGGAAACTCTTCAGATTAAACAAGTTAGATGTTCCCACCGCTAGTTAGAACGACTCCGTCACGTTTTGCAAAATAAAGAAACCGAGTAGGACTCGCTGCAGATGAGACCTGCAGTTTAACAAAACCGAACTACGTCCACACCTACGAATTAGTCTTTCCTCTCATCAGTGATGTCGTCTGCTTTCTCTTCGCTTGTGAAACTTTGTTCAGTCACATTCTGACGGTCATGAGCACTCGTTTGACTCGTTTTGAAGCGAAAACTTAACGCGCTTTGGAGACTAGCTTAGCTTTTAGCCTGCTACCGCTAACGCCTGCTGCTGGAGTGAGCGCTGCGTAACAACGACGTCACCACGCACGTTTTGTGTCACAGCTTTTTCTGTCCGGGCGGGTTGTTGAAGCAGCCGCTCCAACCCGAACAGAAACAGAAAAACGTTGTAAAATCCTATCGAAATATCGAAAATATGCTTAAACTTCATATCATCGTTATTGAATAAAAGTATATCGCGATATTTATCGTTATTGAATTATCGTCCAGCACTAGTGCTACGGCATCATTCCCAGCAGCTTCATTATTGTTAGCACTGATACTGTCTTGTGGGACTGAACATACTGAAGTAGTGACGTCAGAGATTCCCTCCTCTGTTCCGATAGGACAGCTGTCATACTGGTTGAGCAAAGGTCCACCCCCAGGAATGTTATTTTCTGGGATGGAGTCACAGAGCTCTTTTCCCAATTTATGGTGAAGCCCAGATGGTACAAGTGTCTCACCAGCACAGTAGTTTGTGTCTGTGCTTCCTCCTTCGAGCGACATAACAGCAGGAGGTCGTCTAAATAAAAAACAATTCTTATGCCCTTTGATCTCAGTGGATTCAGCGCCGCCTCCATACACTTTGAAAAAGTTCTGGGGACGAGCGCATACCCGAACGGGAGACGCTTGTACTGGTAACACACACCCCGAAACGCAAACCTGAGGAACCTCTGGTGTTTGTTTACTATTGGGATATGGAAATAAGCATCTCGGAGCTCTTTTGAAACAAACCACTCCCACTATGTTACAAACTGGAGCGCACGTTTTATCGTGAGCATATGGAAGGGATGCTCCATGATGTAATTGTTGAAAGTTGCCAAGTCTAGGATCGGTCTGAGCCAACCTGACTTTTTTGGAACTAGGAAATATTTTGAATAAAAACCAGTTTCCTTCTTCCCTTGTGGGACCTGGGAGATCACGTCTTTTAATAATAGCTCTTTCAGTTCTGTCTGAAGGGCTATTCCTTGCTCTGGGGATGTAAGCTTCGTTTCTAAAACTGTTGAGTTTTGGTGGCGCTTTTGAAAATTGTAGAGTATAACCCTTGCAGATTACTCGTTTCAACCATTTGTCCGGCGTGCAGACTGTGAGCCATGCCTCGCTGTGTGTTGTCAGAGGAGCAGCCTGGGTGCTTTGACTGGCAGGCGAAAATGAGTGAGCCTCTACTGCCACCCAGCAGATATTTTCCGCCATGACCCAAGGGAGGCTTTTTTTGAAAGGGCTGTTGAACAGCCATTACGTCATGGTTCTTACCTGTGCATGTTTCAGCTTGGTTGTGAGAACGAGGTAAAAAAGTCCTGCTCAGTGCAGGCTCACGTGATTTAATCGTTTGTGAAAGAACAGAAGATTCTCTGTAACGTTTAAACAATTT
>JBBPBX010017273.1:0-35729 GCA_038048925.1 Garcialebias charrua | reverse complement strand
AGGGCCAGCAGCGTGATATTATTCGAAGCAACACCCACCTGAGCCGAGCACTGATGAATTTTGTCTGTTAATTTTCTCGTCAGCTGGTCGTTAACAGTTGGCGGAGTGATACACCTGCCAACGTGTTTGGCCGGTCTCACCCCGAACACAGCCGACAGACTGGTCTCCAGGTGGGGCACGGTGGGAAAAACCTTGTCCGTGAAGCCCTGGACCTTGGTGATAGTTACGTATGTTGTTACCGGTGCTTTCATTTTCATCGGCTGGTTCGTTGCACCTCAGATCAGGGTGGAGACAGCTGCAACGCTCGGCCAGTCTGGGTCCGAGCGCCCGCTGGGCTGGTGCGGCGAACCTTCCCGCCAGAGGAGGTACTTCTGCCTGGACCTCCACCACCGGGATTTCCAAACCGCAGACTTTCGTCGCTCTTCCGATTATGTCGGGGAGGATGTGGAACAGGTTGGCGTGCACGCTCTGGGTATCTAGTGGAGACAGTGGGGGCTGTACAGTGTCGGGGGATGATGCCTGGCTGTACGAAGATCCGGCCACGGAGCGCAGAGGCGGCACCGTGTCCAGACCTCCTCGGCAGGCTGGATGTCGGGCGCACAAGACCGGCTCCATACCTCATTCAGACAGGTCGGAGTGCAATGGCTAGCTTCCTCAGCTCTCCTGAGGAATGGCGAAGGCGGATCCGAGCCCCCAAAAAGCAAGGCCAAATCGCGCCCGCTAGCTGTCTCCATGGAGGGGGACGTGTTCTCGACCATCTCCTGCAGTTTAACGATGGCGACGTCCCTCCTCGACTGACATTCTCCCTCTGGGGGGTGGGGGGAATTGAGGAGGAAGAGGTTGAACTGGCACAGCTTCTCCTCCGGCGTCAAGAAGGCACAGGCCGGGCAGAAGAAACCGGGTTCAAAGGCTCGTCGGGCGTGAGCAGCCCCGAGGTAGCCCTCGCACACAGCATGCAGGTCCGTCGACAGGATGATGCCCGTCTGGCACACGGGGCACATTTTGATGGTTGTCATTGCTGAGGTCATAGTAATTCCAGTTATCTTGGCGTTCTCTGAAGAAAAACGGCAGCCTCGGTCCAGGTTGCTTTTATTGTGGACCGGGCGTGGCCCAACAACAGGTGGGCGTGGATTAGAAGTTTTTCAGTTAATGGCACGAAGCACTGGTAAAACCCAATAAGCACAGCTTTTAAAGGGCGGAGCTACATGAAATAGAACGCAAGCTTTTGATAACTTTTACTGTCCAATGTGTTAAGGGCATATTAAACAAGTTTGAAGGCAATCCTTTAAAATCCCTAGGACGAGTTTGTTAAAACCTGCAATTCAAAATGCAGAAAAATGACCCTTTGACCCAAATGACCGACTTCCTGTTGGTTTTGGACCAGTGTTCCAAGAGACTTTTTCGTAGGTCCTGAGAAGATACAGATGTTCACTGAGTTTCAGAATTATTGGGCCAAAAATGGCTTCGGGCTGAGGTTTTAAAATATTCTAGGGGGCGCTGTGGAGGCTATTGGCCAATTATCATGGACTCCTGTTCAATGGGTGGGCAATGATCGATCATACTGATTTTGGTAGTCCTCGGATCAAATCTGTGGATTTTAGAACCAAATGTATGGCAACGGCGTTACGTCTTACTCCGCCATGTTGCCACGTCCACATGCTCCACCCGAAACGGTCAGTGTTGGAAAGCTTGTTACACCAACATGTCTTCGGTCACTAGGCACAATGTCAGGCTGATTAGGGAACAGGGGTCCGATCGAGACCGTTCAACGTAAAACTTTACACTTCCTGTTGTCAGGGGGCATGGCTTAAGTGATGTCATGATTTTACCATTCAGTATTGCAGGAGACCGGATGTAGCGCAACGTTTGTCACCTTTTTCATCCATTCTGAGTTTGCAGGTATGCTTTTATTGTCAGTTTTGCACTACAGATTAATTTCTGCTGAAATAATGAGAAGTTTCTGTAGATGTAGCCCCAGATGAGCTACATGTGGCCATGGCTTGTTTGTAAATAAATTAAATATAATCCCTCCATCTATTCATCCTCTTTTACTTGCTTCTTCCTGTTTGGGTTGTGGGGGGGGTCACTGGTGTCCATGTCCAGCAGTCACTGTGTGAGAGGTGGAGGACACCTGGTCTGGTCTCCAGTCCATAGCAGGGATGCATACAGACAAACAAAACAAACAACCATTCACTGTCGCTCTCTCACCTAGGGACAATTTAGAGTTACCACTCAGTCTAACATGCATGTTTTTGATCTAATGTTGTAAAGTTAATTACCAAATGTTTAAAATTGGAGCTGTTTGAAGACCGCAGTAATCCACATTAGCTTCATTTGGACCAGCAGTTAGCTCATGACTTTGTGTAAAGAGCATCTAGAACAGGTAAAATACCATTTTTGTCTTTTAAGCCCACGTCAAAATAAGCAAACTATTTTCTAATTGCCTCCTCACTGTTAAAGTTATTCCAACGACAGTTGTGTGGTTGCACAGAGAGCTGTTAGCCATGATGTGTGTCTCCTGCAGAGGACCAGCAGCTGTTGGTGATTAAAGAAGAGGAGGACCTTCATCTGCGGAGCTCCAGTTTGGACCAGCAGGACGTAGAACTTGTTCAAATAAAGAAGGAAGAAGAGGAACTCTGGACCAATCAGCTCGCAGTGAGGAGTGAAGACGATGACACGCCTGAGGTATTACAGCTTCATCGAATCAAAGATGAGGACAACAGAGAGACACAAACTGATGGAGAGAAGTGTGGAGGACCAGAACCAGACAGGACTCCAGGTCTACCTCCACTCGGAGCTGAACAGCAGCCAGGTGAGCTGAAATACAGTTTAAACTCTGCCAGCCTGTCCCTCTCTGATGTTGATCTCAACCTCTGCAGAAAACTAGTCAGACAACTTTGAAACAGAATCGGGCCTCGGACCAGTTTATGGTACTGGTTAAAACTGCAGGAGCTTCAGCAAACGTCCCTGTTGCTCATTTATTTTAGTAATGTGAAGAAAAGTCAACTGGTACAGATTCACAGATCCACGTGTGCAACATGGATCAGAGCAGCTATAAAAACACGGTACTGAGTTTTAATTGAGGCGTTTTGTTTCAGCGTTTTAATTTACTTTAATCCACTATAAAATAAAGGTGCTTTTTAGGTCATGAAATGTTTAATGTTCAAAATGAAAATGATAGAAAAAAATAGAAGCATTTGTTGAAACATTTCTACTGATTTCACAAAGTCCAGTAATTGGTTGAATATGAAAAATGTAACAAAAGCTTTTTACCTTTAATGGCCACCACCTATATTACATTAAAGACTTGAACTTTTCTGCAGTCGTCCTGTTGTGTTGAGCTGCTGGACTGAAAGCTTTCTGTCAGGGCTTCTTTCTACAACATGAACCTATGGATTCATCCCACAGACCAACAACATGCACCAGGTACCTGTCCAGGTGTTCCTGTGATGGACTGAGACCTGTCCAGTTGTCCCTCTGATGGACTAAGACCTTTCCAGGTGTCCCTTTGATGGCCTAAAACCTGTCCAGGTTCCCTGTGATGGACTGAGACCTTTCCAATTGTCCCTCTGATGAACTAAGATGTGTCCAGTTGTCCCTCTGATAGACTAAGACCGGTCCAGTTGTCCCTCTGATAGACTAAGACCTGTCCAGTTGTCCCTCTGATGGACTGAGACATGTCCAGTTGTCCCTGTGATGGACTGAGATCTGTTCAGGTGTCTCTATGGCTGATTAGTCTCTGTGGCTCACATTTTGAGTAAGAGCGTCAATAACAATAAAGTTTAACAAACATTCTTCATTTTACCACA
This sequence comes from Garcialebias charrua, assembly GCA_038048925.1. NCBI lineage: Eukaryota > Metazoa > Chordata > Actinopteri > Cyprinodontiformes > Rivulidae > Garcialebias > Garcialebias charrua. Next base: position 31,920 of record JBBPBX010017273.1, on the reverse strand, counting down.
GTTAAAATGCATAAACCCTGTTTTATCGTGTCGGAGTTCAGATAATATTACAACTCATTTAGTTTCAGATTGGTTATTTGCTGACACACCTACTAGATTGATTGACAGGTCGCATCATGGATCCGACTCGTGGGAGAATAAAAAAATTAATGACAGCTGTAAAAAAGAAAAAAAAAGAAAAAGTCTCGTACGACTTTATTCTCATAATTTTATGGCTTTTAATTATTTTATTATTTTCTTAGCGTGGCCCTAAAGCTCTGTCATACCATGCAGCCTCCACTGTAGAAAAAGGCAGCAAACTTTTTACAGCAAATTCACTAATTCTCAGATCTCGTTTTTCTTTTCTGTCCTCCTCATCAGGGTCAGAGGCTCATGTGAGGAGAACATTAACATAAACAGTGAATATTAGGTGAACTGTTTAACCAGCTGACCGGATGGATGAGCACATTTTTACTAAGCTTTATCTGTTACTGTCAATCGTTAGTTGGCTTTTGATTTAGCTAGTAGCTACATAGATAGTAGGGCTATAATGGTACGCTAAAATCACATTTAGTTTCGGTTCAGTTTCAAGGAAGTCTCGGTTCGGTAAATTTTCGGTACAGAAAAGGACAAAATAAAGACTTACAAAATGTTTATTTTGAAAATGTGTCATGTAAACATTAGGGGTGTAACGGTACGTTAAAATCACATTTCGGTTCAGTTCAATTACAAGGAGGGTTCGGTTCAGTTAATTTTTGGTACAAAAAAAAGACAAAATAAAGACTTATAAAATGATATTTTTTATATGCCAAGTAAACAATAAATGGTAAACAATGGGCCTCATTCATGAACCGTTCGTACGCACAGATTTGTGCTTAAACTGTGCTTACGAGTGATTTAGGATCATTTGTGGCATCCAACAATATTTTCGTATCCTAGGATTTTTTTCAGATACGAACAAAATCTACGTGTGGTCCGGACCTGTCGTATATTTTACGAACAGTAGTCTGCTGGCCTTTTCTCCACTAATAACCTCATATTTCGTTATTTAGAGAATATTTAGAGCATAAAAACAATTAAATGCAACGACACATATTGGTTAAATTAAAATGAAGCGGCTTCAAACCCCCCCCCGCACCCCCGCCCCTCGTCCACCACCGCGCCACCTGCGCGTGGGCGCCCGTGCCCCGGGGTTAATAAAAATCACGCACCACCACGCCATGCGCCACCCTCGGCGCGACCACCTCCAGCCGTGCCACGCTCAGCGCGACCACCTCCAGCCGTGCCACGCTCAGCGCGACCACCTCCAGCCGTGCCACGCTCAGCGCGACCACCTCCAGCCGTGCCACGCTCAGCGCGACCACCTCCAGCCGTGCCACGCTCAGCGCGACCACCTCCAGCCGTGCCACGCTCAGCGCGACCACCTCCAGCCGTGCCACGCTCAGCGCGACCACCTCCAGCCGTGCCACGCTCAGCGCGACCACCTCCAGCCGTGCCACGCTCAGCGCGACCACCTCCAGCCGTGCCACGCTCAGCGCGACCACCTCCAGCCGTGCCACGCTCAGCGCGACCACCTCCAGCCGTGCCACGCTCAGCGCGACCACCTCCAGCCGTGCCACGCTCAGCGCGACCACCTCCAGCCGTGCCACGCTCAGCGCGACCACCTCCAGCCGTGCCACGCTCAGCGCGACCACCTCCAGCCGTGCCACGCTCAGCGCGACCACCTCCAGCCGTGCCACGCTCAGCGCGACCACCTCCAGCCGTGCCACGCTCAGCGCGACCACCTCCAGCCCGTGCATCGCTCAGCGCGACCACCTCCAGCCGTGCCACGCTCAGCGCGACCACCTCCAGCCGTGCCACGCTCAGCGCGACCACCTCCAGCCGTGCCACGCTCAGCGCGACCACCTCCAGCCCGTGCATCGCTCAGCGCGACCACCTCCAGCCGTGCCACGCTCAGCGCGACCACCTCCAGCCGTGCCACGCTCAGCGCGACCACCTCCAGCCGTGCCACGCTCAGCGCGACCACCTCCAGCCCGTGCCACGCTCAGCGCGACCACCTCCAGCCGTGCCACGCTCAGCGCGACCACCTCCAGCCGTGCACGCTCAGCGCGACCACCTCCAGCCGTGCCACGCTCAGCGCGACCACCTCCAGCCGTGCCACGCTCAGCGCGACCACCTCCAGCCGTGCACGCTCAGCGCGACCACCTCCAGCCGTGCCACGCTCAGCGCGACCACCTCCAGCCGTGCCACGCTCAGCGCGACCACCTCCAGCCGTGCCACGCTCAGCGCGACCACCTCCAGCCGTGCAACGCTCAGCGCGACCACCTCCAGCCGTGCCACGCTCAGCGCGACCACCTCCAGCCGTGCCACGCTCAGCGCGACCACCTCCAACCCGTGCATCGCTCAGCGCGACCACCTCCAGCCGTGCCACGCTCAGCGCGACCACCTCCAGCCGTGCCACGCTCAGCGCGACCACCTCCAGCCGTGCCACGCTCAGCGCGACCACCTCCAGCCGTGCCACGCTCAGCGCGACCACCTCCAGCCGTGCCACGCTCAGCGCGACCACCTCCAGCCGTGCCACGCTCAGCGCGACCACCTCCAGCCGTGCCACGCTCAGCGCGACCACCTCCAGCCGTGCCACGCTCAGCGCGACCACCTCCAGCCGTGCCACGCTCAGCGCGACCACCTCCAGCCGTGCCACGCTCAGCGCGACCACCTCCAGCCGTGCCACGCTCAGCGCGACCACCTCCAGCCGTGCCACGCTCAGCGCGACCACCTCCAGCCGTGCCACGCTCAGCGCGACCACCTCCAGCCGTGCCACGCTCAGCGCGACCACCTCCAGCCCGTGCATCGCTCAGCGCGACCACCTCCAGCCGTTCTGAGCAGAACTCAGAGCGTAAAGTTCTTCTTTTTACTTCTTGAGTTTGAATGAATGGACACTTCCTGCTGTCAGAGGCAGGAAACTAGATCCTTATATGGTGTTTTGAGGGGTGGAATTTATGTAAATGACATTTCCGCGGGCACGCGCAGCTGATTAGAACAGGTGGGATTCATCATGTTTACGCAGCCATTTACACACGTTTCCTCATCATAGAAGAGTTTGTTGGATCTGACGTGGCATGTTCTTACGAACGCTTCGTAAGAACAAAAGTAGGAGAAACGTAGGATTAGAATACGAACAGTTTCATGAATGAGGGCCAATAAATTTGTATAAAAATAAATAAAAGCGACCCATTTGGATGATATTTTAAATAAACGGCATTCTTTACAATAAATAAACTATACTAACAAAATACCCTGATGCATGCTCAATAATCCAGGTAGAAAAATCCAAAAAAGCTAAGTCTGGTCCTCTGGACATTCAATAAACAAAACAAAGCAAAAAAAAACCTGTAGAAACGTTTCGTCTTTCGTCCGAAAGACTTCCTCAGTCTGAGAAGCTGTGTTCAGCTCAGTCTTATAAATAGCACCCTCCCACAGTGGATCAACCAGTTGGCTGATGACAGCCGAAACCAGCTGCTCACATGATATGGATACTACCATGGATACCATGGATACTAACAAAAACAATCTTAATAAATACAAAAACAGCCAGAACCAGAACAATAAGCAGCAACAAACTGTTTATGATCTAAATAATCAAGTTTAAAGTTTTTGTCCAAAAAGACCAACTCGTCCACATTTTCTGCTAAAAGCACAGATCTAGTTGCAGTGAATAACTCCAGAATATCTCCAGTAGTGGATACAATTATCTCAATAACAACAGTATCAGCAGTGTGGCTGTCTTTGTCCTCATTACTCACAACCTCTTCTTGGACCTGATCCCCCAGGTGGGACAGGTCCTGGAAAAGTTCAGAGTTCAGTCATCACAGACTTCTTAGATGCAGGTGATCTCTGGCGGAGTTCCCTGAAGAGGAAGAAGACAGCTGCTGTCTCTGTCCCGGACTGGAAATAAAACGCAAAGAGGTAAAGAAAAAAAGAAGAAGAGTTAATAAGATTATTATTTTAAATTCCATCCATCCATCCATCCATCCATCCATCCATCCATCCATCCATCCATCCATTGTCTTCCGCTTATCCGGGGTCGGGTCGCGGGGGTAGCAGCCTAAGTAGGGAGGCCCAGACTTCCCTCTCCCCAGCCACTTGGGCCAGCTCCTCCTTTTGTTCTATTTCATCCCTCCTGACCGCCAGAGGGCGGTGCTGAAAGCACTGAATGACTAGTAACAACGATTTTACAAGGAATCCTGAGCACCTAATTCACTGAGGAAGCCCAGAAGACCCTTGCAGAAGAACCTGGCCCAGGGGATGAGGGGTAGCCACGTTAGCTCTGTAGAAGCTGGCGAACATGCTTGGGGAAGCCCACGATGCAGCAGCACATAGTGCTTCCAGTGAGACCCCTCTCAGGGCAGCCCAGGAAGCGGAAACGCTCCTGGTAGAGTGTGCCTTCACGCCGACTGGCAGGGAATGGTGTCCTGTTGCGTAGGCGTGGCAGATTACATCCATAATCCAGTGGGGAAAGGCGCTGCTCGGAAGAGGATAGCCCAGTCTAAGACCCCCGTAACACTCAAACTGCTGGTCTGAGTACCGTATAGCGGCAGTAGCTGCAACGTATTTCTCCAGTGCCCTCACTGGGCACAGCAATCCAGACCCCTCGCCAGGCGTAGGTTGAAAACATGCCAGCCTTAACGGTTGGTTACGGTGTAAGTGGGACAAGACCTTTGGTACAAAAGCAATGTTTGGCCACAAGGTAACACCAGAGCCCTCAAGGCCCCACCTGAGACATGAGGGGCTGACTGAGAAAGCGTGCAACTCACCAACCCTTTTTGCTGAGGCCATAGCCAGCAAAAAAGCCATCTTGCATGAAAACCATCTCAGCAAAATCTTTCCTCTCAACGAGGTGTACAGTAGGGGTGGGCGATATGGCTCAAAAATTATATTGTGATATTTCAGAGCATTATCACGATAACGATAAATTTCGTGATATAACAAAAAAAAATTTTTTGACAAAATTAACTTAACATGTTGCTTTGCAGTATTATATAAAATTTTAAAAATCAACAAGGGGTAATTTTACTGAAATTACTTTATTTAGTAAAGTATTCAGTCTCCAAGTATAAAAATAAAAATGTTATTTAGATTGAAAAAGTCTGCACAAAATATAGATCAACAAAATCCACCACAAAAACTAAAGTACTGGTGTAGTTTCCTAAAACAACTAGCCTAAATAAAATGAAGCTTGAGATTTTTTTGAGCATAAATGTAACATGCAACAAAATAAATGTTGCCTTTAAACAATAATTGATTTGCTTTATTCATTTAAATTTTTTAGTAAAATTGCTGCGTGTTTTATGCAAACCCCCTGAGGACTGAGGAAATGTTGACCCAGTGGTTCGTGACTACCCATAAATTAATGCCCAGCTGCTGGAAATCCAGCTACCCATGTTCAAACATAATTACATGTACAGTTCCTGTGGGGAGGGGGAGGCTACAAACATTCTCAAAGGTTTGCCAACAGAGGTGCAAGGCTTATTCACTGAAATTGAAACTTTGGTGAGGTTACTCCTTGTGGTACCAGTCTCGTCCTCTGAAGCAGAGAGGAGCTTTAGTGCTCTTAGACTATTAAAGACTTGGTTACGCTCAACTATGACACAGCAGAGGCTGAACCATGTTGCAGTGTGTCACATCCATCAGGACAAATTGGACAGCTTAACTAAGAAGTCAGTGTGCATACAGTTTACTTCTTTCACACCAAGACGCAAACAGGTGTTTGGTGTTTTTGTTTGAAAGCCCAAAAACAGCTACAGGCTGATACCTTAATAAATGGTACAAAGATAAGCAGTATTTCTATAGTTTTTTTTTTTCTTGCAAGTGCTTTAACACAGTTGAAATGAACTGGTTAAATACACAGCTGTAACTCTCTTATTTTTAGGTAACTTTATTATGATTTCAATTTACACAATATGAACATTTAAGCATAATTGCTGAAGATGACATGCAGGGTTTTCTCTGCTCTTGTCATATTATGGCTGTATTTGAATCATTTGTTGTTATTTTTCCTAGTTACGCTGTAGTGAACCAGGTAAATACACACTCTTTGGAAATTGTGAAATTAAGGAATGTTATATAATAAATCTTAAAAATGTAAAATATGTGTTATGGCTGAAAAAATGCAGAAAAATAGTGAGTTTTTTTCTTAATTGTTGAATCTATGTGGAACAAAAAAGGAGCAGAATAAATACAGAGAAAACAGGAAAGTTGAGTAAATCACAGTAAAAGCATTACAATATATTTTAACCCTAAAATATCCTGAATCATTTAAAAAAGGTAATTTATTCGATAAATAAATAGGTAGAGAGCATAACCCCCCCAATGTTAGACCTAAAGTTACGCCCTTGCATGAGCTGTAACTTCTACAAGTTGTGACAAGGCGTCCAGCTGACCCTGAAACTTGTTCGTGTTTCAGCTTCCTCTGTTCCTGCAGGAACGTTTCATTTCTCTGATTCATTTTTTTAAACTGATCTGTGTCTGATGTGGACAGACTGTGGAGCCGCGCGTGTTTGTAACGACAGTTTACAGCGAGGGACACGCAGCACCGCGACTGTCAGAGCGGGGCGGGGGGACATTTGAGCTGTCTGTGCCTGCAGAGCAGGGGGGAGAGAAGCTGAGACGCGCGCATTGTTTGTTTTTAGCAGTAACTAATTAGCGTTACACCAGTAGGAGGGGAGGTGCGCAGTTGTTTGAAGCACGCTCGGGTGTTAAGAGGGCGGGGCGCACTGACGTATTACGTCATGAAATTAGCATATCGTGATATAACTTTTTTGCCCGGGCAAGCTTTTTTTACCGGTAAAACCGGACATGATATGATATGGCCCAGCCCTAGTGTACAGTACTTGTAATGTTGGACATGAACACCGTTAGTTTTGAGGTAAGTGTCGTTGTCTGCCAACGATATAATATGCTGTGCAAGTTAAACTTGACTTTGCAAAAATAATATATATATATAAAATGAAATAATTTTAGCAATGTTATGTGTCGTAATCCGTTACATTTTCCAACATAACTTTATCTGTAACAGAAAGCTTGTCAGCATAATGTAATGCTAATTAGCTAACATTGGTAAATTGTAAAGCTCAGTCATCCGGGAGGGACTCGGAGTAGAGCCGCTGCTTCTCCACATCGAGAGGAGCCAGTTGAGGTGGCTCGGGCATCTGGTTAGGATGCCTCCTGGACGCCTCCCTGGTGAGGTGTTCCGGGCATGTCCCACCGGGAGGAGACCCAGAGGAAGACCCAGGACACGCTGGAGGGACTATGTTTCTCGGCTGGCCTGGGAACGCCTTGGGATTCCCCCAGAGGAGCTGCTTCAAGTGGCTGGGGAGAGGGAAGTCTGGGCCTCCCTACTTAGGCTGCTACCCCCGCGACCCGACCCCGGATAAGCGGACGAAAATGGATGGATGGTAAATTGTACGGTAAGTTAACGTTAGCTTGCAGTGTCACTTGTTTCAATGTGAATAATTTTGGGAAGGCTATCTCTAACCCATCCGTACCGCTGTCCGATAATGTGTTATTGTTATAAAATGAGAGAAATTAAAACTAACGTAATGTTAAAAAAAATACATAAATAAAACTAACGTAATGTTCGTGTCGATGAAATGGGGGAGTGGTGGTGCAGAGGTTAGAGACACTGGGCCTGTGATCAGAAAGTCGCAGGTTCAACTCCCGGTAGAGTCAACATAAAAAATGTGGGTGGAAAAAGGAGAAATACCCACACCTGCCTCCACCCTCATTTGCACCACTCTGGGTCCCTGAGCAAGGCCCTTAACCCCCACCATCCACTCCCTAAAACAGGTCTCTTTTGAAAAAGAGTTCTAGTGACTCAATGAGACTAACCTGTATAAATAAAGTTTAAGTGAAATGCGACACACTGGAGTTTTAAGTTTGTTTTTTCACTCAACCTTTATACACGTTAGTCTCATTGAGTCATGAGGACTCATTTTCAAGAGACACCTGTTTTAAACAAAATTTAAAAAGAAAACCAACAATAAAATGCAAATAAAATAGTAAAAACGTAGTGTTATATAAAACAAAATCAAATCAAGGTGCCATCTTCTAAATGTAGTTTCTCTGGTTCGCTTGCTGCTGCTGTTGCTTGTTTATTTATTTTTTATTTTTTGACTAGCCATCTTTTTTGTGTATGTCCTAATTATATTGGGATATGTTAATAAATGTATTTTTTCCTAAAGTCAAAAGTCGTTAAAGAGCAAATTTTTCCTTATGCTGCAGAGGAGAAAGAGCCCAGGTAACACACATTGTCTGGAAAGTAAAATGGTTAAAATCAGTGATGGCTGATGCTGTTAAGAGTCTATCACTAAATCAGAAAACTGACATCTGTGAATGTAACCATCTTTAAGTTACTGTTTTCTCCAAGGTGTTGAAAACTCAGTTCAACTGACTTGGCCTTGAGCTTACACACAACTCTGTTTGCTTCACTGATGGTCTTTACTGTAGCCTGTTTGAGACTAGATGCTAAATTACTAGCATCAAACATGACATCAGGCCTGCTCTGTCTCGCCACCCACAGGAGTTGACCTATCTTGGATCTGAGCTGCTCTCTCTCCTTTTCAGTGAGGGGCGAAGCTGACTCTGCTGCTCGTGAGGGTGAGAGGTGTATGGGCTGCAGGTGCTGAATGTATGTGTCTTGGTGCATGTGTACCTTCTTACCCTCAGTAACAAGATCCACACCCACATAGGAAAAGCTATTATGTGCTTCACGACCGACGTTAAACTTTGACCTGAGGTGAGGTATGACTGACTCTGAAAACATGCGTGATCCACCCCATATAAAATTATCAACATGACAAGCAAGTACACAAGTTACATTCTTGTTCTCATCCAGCCAGTAGAAAACTGCAGGGTCGACCTTAGACACGATGCCGCCTGCTTCAAACATGATGTTTTTTACCCTGTTATACCAATACAGTGATGCATCAGCTAAACCATACACACATTTTCTCAGTTTCCAAAGCATGCCTGTGCTATTGGCCTCTGGGGGAGGTTTGATGAAAATGTCTCTGGACAGTTCCATTCCTTGTAAGAAGGCAGATTTAATGTCCATTGAGTGAAGTTCCCATTGTTTTTGACATACAACTGCCACCAGGAGTCTCAGTGACTCTGAAGCACAGGTTGGTGAGTCCTTTTGTAGATCAGAAACTTGTAACTCCTCAAATCCTCGTGCAACAAGCCTTGCTTTTGGTACTAATCCATTTTCACTCTCTTTCAGAGTGCACACCCAACGAGTAGAGATACACTTTTGTCCTTTGTCCTCAGTTTCTTCAAGCACTTGATTCTGTTTCCAGCTTTTTTTTCATTTTCCTTGGCTTCATCAAATGACATGTCAATCACAAAAACATCCTCGTGTGTATCCGTATCATGAATATTTTCCTGGACATGAAGATCCTCCAACTGTGACAGATCAGCTGATTCACTGTTGCCAGCCACTTCCGCAGGCTCAAGCAGCTCCAAGTTATACCAGTTCTTGTATTTCCCAGTTGCTTTGCCTGCACGTCCCAACACTTTTGCTTTTTGTGAGACATCCTCTGTATTTCTGAATGTCACAATTTGACTTGTCTTTATGATGGTGTTCCCAGTGTGCTGTCTCTCGGCCTCTGCGTTTTCAGGAGCAGGCAAAGGATCATTCTCAGGATTCACTGCATTAGTGTCTCCTACTTCTTTTACCTGCTCGACTAATATTTACAAACGCTGTGATTAAAAGCTGACCCTTCAGCAAAGTGAGGCGCCTACCAATAACTGATGGCGTCGAGTTTTGACAGACCGTCTGAACAGCTGCTTAAATAGCACAGGATGTGTTCTTCACGTAGAGGTTTTTTGTGGCACATAGTTTTTTATGGATTTAATACATGTAATACATGTTTGGGGAAAATAGGTTTTCAAACAATAAAGTTTCATTATTCTTCACATTTTTTGTGTCATTTTTTAAAAAATAGTTTTCTCTCATCTATTACCGGGTACCCTGTTTTGATTTATTCTTGACTAATTTAGGCATCACAAGCTATTTGACTTTAAATTTGTCATAGTTCCACTTGAATATTCAGGTGCCTTTCTGGTCCACTTTTTTCTTTTTTGCTGCAGGTGTGGTTCAGCAGAAAGTGTTGGGCATCATCCCGTCCAGTACGGCAGGTGGTTCCCAAACCTACACCACTTTCCATACCACGCTTAATATCAAGCCTAATACTACTGGCTCTCAACAGCAGGTACGATTCTGGACTTTTAGAGTCAAAACTTTTGTTCCATTTTACTATTTTTGTTGGTACTTTTACAGTGCAGTATATCTTTCACATTACAGCTTCTGTTTCTTTTTAGTTTTATGAAACCAATAGCACAAACACATTTTCATCTTGTTGTGCAGCTTTTGCCTGTTCTTTTTATTTTTTAGTATAAAATCTGAATATATTTTAAATATTTGTATTTATTTTGGGTGTAACAATACAGGTCCTTCTAAAAATAATTGCATATTTGTGATAAAGGTCATTTTTTTCCCATAATGTAATGATAAAAATGAAACTTCCATATATTTCAGATTCATTGCACACCAACTGAAATATTTCAGGTATTTTATTGTTTTAATACTGATGATTTTGGCATACAGCTCATGAAAACCCCAAATTTCTGTCTCAAAAAATTAGCATATCATGAAAAGGGTCTCACTCTCTAAATGAGCTATTAATCTAACCATCTGAATTAGGGGCGCAACTACATATTTTTGAGGTGGATGCGAAAACATCAACGGCGCCCCCCCCCCTTTTTACCTGCCGCCTCATACAGCTTTCCTCCCTTAGTCATGCACTTAGAAAATACAGTAGCAATATTACGGATTTTTTTTATGTTACATATTATATCAGGTGATCATTTCAATCATAAACAAATGAGAAGTTTAATAAAGTACAAATATATACAGTAGTGGTACTCAGTGCTTAACATTTTATGTAGCGGAAATATGAAATCTTAACAGCCTGGAGTCCATTTCAGAGTTTTAACATTTAGGACATTTAAACAGTTACATTCCGTGACGTTGCATTTGTCCATTTGTCAAGTATAACATCAAATGAAATAGACCGTGCCACACTGTTTTCAATAGAGATCACTGCTAACTGGGACAAGCGATCATTGCTCATATTTGAACGAAGGTATGTTTTGATTAGCTTCAGCTTGCTAAATGATCTCTCTGCAGATGCAACTGTCAGAGGCGTGGTTAAAATAAGGCAGGGGTCACCAAACCTTTTGAGACTGAGAGCTACTTCAGTGGGAATGAGAGACGTGAAGGGCTACTTGTTTGATACAAACAAACAAATATGCATGGCTCACCTTTAATTAAAGTACTGTATTAATAATAATATATTTACATACATATGAATACATGACTGCCTGATCACATCTGATCTGTATTATTAAAGACTCCACACAATGATTATCAGTAAGGATTTAGCTTGGCAAATATGATCAATTATTATTGATAATTAGTGATTAGAACTCTCAATCAAGAACTTGAGTCCTCAGTTTGAATCCCTTTTCGGGTTCTTCTGTGCAACTGTAAATTGTTCTTAGCTGTGACTGGGAGTGTGGATAGTTGTTTGTCTCTTTGTCTGTCTCTGGGACAGACTGGAGACCTGGGTGTCTCTGTAAAGGACTGGAGACCTGTCCTGATTGTCCCCTGCCTTCACACAAAAGCAGCTGAGATTGGCTCCAGTCCTAAACAAGGGTGCATAATGGATAACTTTTTAACTGATATTTAAACATAAAACACTATGTAACATTTGAAATTCAGTGTACCAGTATTTTATAAATATTTTATTAACTGTTTTGTAGGAATTAACACATTTGTAACATTTCAGAATAACTCTTAACTCTTGCAGTTACAAAATATCAGTAATGTAATATAATGACATGACTTTTTAAATGAATCATGTGACATTAGTATTGATCCTCAGTAGGGGTGTAACGATACACAAAACTCACGAGACGAGACGAGAAAATCACAGATCTCGCGAGAACGAGACGAGATTTTAACATTAGTTCAAGAAAACTTCAAAGATCGGTTTTATGCCGCAAAAAGGCTTTTATTCTGTTTTAACATGTATTACAAACCCAACTGATGTCTTCATTTTACTGATTGAATCTCCTTAGACCTTAGAACGTTCAACTTTGTTAAAAAAAATAGATATTCACGCAGGACTTTCCAAAAATTGAACATAAATATCCGCATCAGCGCTGAATCTGCAGCCGTCACTCACCAGTGTTGCCAGATTGGGCGGTTCACCGCGATTTTCCTTCTGACTTTTGCGGGTAAAGAGTGCTTTGGGTGGGTGGGACTCTATCTGGCAACACCGGTCACACCGGTGTTTACACGCGTGTCTTTACATTCGGGGCAGCGTCGGCAGCGCCGGGACCCTCCATCAATGTAGAGGCGTCTGCGGGCGGCACCGGGACCCTCCATCAGTAGTTGGGGCGTCTTCTATAGCAACTTCATCCGGCGAAGCCATGCTGTCCGTGATGCTGACTTGCTAGGGGCTCTGCTAGTGCTAGCATTAGCATCTCGCGAGACAACGTTACCTCTCAACGAGAGATATCGCGGGAGTTTAATATCGTGAGATCTCGTACAACGAGATCTCGTTACATGCCTAATCCTCAGCATTTATAATAATAATACTTTATTTATAAAGCCCTTTAAAACAACAACATCTGCAACAAAGTGCTGTACATATAAAATCATTTTAACTAATCATTGCATCTTTTCATCTTTTTAAATAAATTATTTTTCACATATTTTTCACTGTTTTGCGCTCCGGATAGATTTTTTTTTTCTGCCGCTCCATCTTGTTGCACGAGTGGTAGTCCAAGATAAAAAAATAAATAATAATAATACGTGCCTGACTGCGTTCTCTTAGGGGCGTGTTCACAGTCACTTGTGTGGGAAGGGAGCGATAAGAGGGGAGGTGAAAGGCCACAGGGGCACCTAATCAGTGCTGTTCCCCTATTATTGATCATTTCATGCAGTTAAATATAGAAAATGTCTACTAGAAAAACTTTTTTTTTCTAGAAACGGTCTCTAGATGGTTTTGACGCTACACTACAGGGGGCGCCCCCTGTAGTGCAGCGCCCCCATGCGTTGCATACACTGCCTAGCGGCTTTTTGCGCCACTGATCTGAATCAATGAAGTAACTCTAAACACCTGCAAAAGATTCCTAAGGCTTTTAAAAACTCCCAGCCTGGTTCATTAGTCAAAACCGCAATCATGGGTAAGACTGCGGACCTGACTACTGTCCAGAAGGCCATCATTGACACCCTCAAGCAAGAGGGTAAGACACAGAAAGAAATTTCTGAACGAATAGGCTGTTCCCAGAGTGCTGTATCAAGGCACCTCAGTGGGAAGTCTGTGGGAAAAGTGTGGCAGAAAACGCTGCACAATGAGAAGAGGTGACCAGACCCTGAGGAAGATTGTGGAGAAGGGCCGATTCCAGAGCCACCGTGCACAGGCGTGTGCAGGAAATGGGCTACAGATGCCGCATTCCCCAGGTCAAGCCACCCTTGAACCAGAAACAGCGGCAGAAGCACCTGACTTGCGCTACAGAGAAGCAGCACTGGACTGTTGCTCAGTGGTCCAAAGTACTTTTTTCGGATGAAAGCAAATTTTGCATGTCATTCGGAAATCAAGGTGCCAGAGTCTGAAGAAGGAAATGTCAAAAGAGAGAGGTGTGAAGGAAGCTATGTATGTTAAGAGAGAAAAACCTTCTCTTAACAGAGGAGGAGGTCTGAGATTTCAACTTTCCAAGACTTACAACTCAGTTTTGGGGCTGATTCACAAACGTTTTACACCGGATGGGAGCAGAGATGTCTTGTCTGTGAATACATAGTCCCCAGACACGCCCCCATACCGGCTTCCGCACCACATCTGAAGGCAGAGAAAGGCAAAATGGCGAACTAGCAGAGCAAATTATACGGACAAAAACACGAGCTACCACAGCTTCACCAAGGAACAACAGCAAAATGGCAGTGGTCGAGTTAAATGAGTTTGAGAAAGAAATCATGGCAGACGAATCAGACAACTTGTCACAAAGTAGTTACTCCGATATCATTAATTATTTAATTACTACAAAGAGCGCACACCGGCTTCACAGCACACCGGCTTCACAGCGCAGAGCTTCACAGCTTTAAATCCAAAAAAGATGTGTAAACTGTCTCAATCATATCTAACCAGCTAAAAAAAGGTTTAACTAAAATAACACACAGCCAGCACAAACAGTCCAGGCTGAACACGGACCAGAACCAGCACTTTGAGTGTTACCGTGTTGGAAGTTAGCATGTTGTTAGCATCTGGAGCGGATGGTCCGTCGAGCTCATCGGACGGCGTGGATCCGTCGCGGCCGCGGAGGCACGTCCCATGGGACCGACGCGTCGCCCGCACGACTTGGCTCCCGTCCTCCTTCTCCCACTGGGACGGTCTCACCGCCGGGCCCGGTGGACCGTGAAGAGGCCGCGTTAGCGAGATGCTAAGCTAGCCACAGCATGCAAGACGGTGTCACTAAAATAATGAAAAAAAAAAAAAAAAAAAACAGCTCTAACACACAGACAGTTGTACTCTAACATTGTTTCACAAAATGATTTATGTAGAATATTTTGTTTACCGGCCAAAAGCACGATCTTCTGAGCAGATCCAAGCAGAGATGGGGCGGTGTGAGTTTCTCCGATGAAATAAATCCTTCACGTTTTCTTTTTTTTTGATTAAGTGAAACCTGCGCGTTGCCCAAACGTCTACCCGACTGGAACACCCACTGACACAACACGAAGTAACCATTGCAATTAATTAGAAATTAACAAAAAAAACAACGTGAAAAATGGACATCCAGTAGAATGCGCTCCAACTGCTGCTTAGCCTACCTGTGGGAGGGTCAAAAAGGACAACCCACAGATGTGACGTCACATGGGAACTATGTATTAGACTAGCAAAGTTTGTTGAGAAACCTCTGTTGTTGGGCTGTGAGGTGTTTTTTGTCAATTTACATACAGTTGTTGTGTCTTCTGTCAGAGACTTCAAGGGAACTCCCTACTGTTAAGGTGTGATCTGTCAATTTACATGTATGTGTTACCTCAGCTTGCAATTTACATATGATGGTGCGTGACTCCTGTTATAAATCCACACGCACACACAGTCTGGTTCATTGAATTGATAAAGCTTCTCGGATGAGAAGCGAAACGTCTTCTGTTACAAATAAAGTCCAGTTGATCTTGAATTGAACGCCTTTTTGAAATGTCAAAATGCCAGAAGTCCAGTGTGAAGTACCCACAGTCAGTGATGGTCTGGGGTGCCATGTCAGCTGCTGGTGTTGGTCCACTGTGT
Source organism: Garcialebias charrua (assembly GCA_038048925.1). Classification (NCBI taxonomy): domain Eukaryota; kingdom Metazoa; phylum Chordata; class Actinopteri; order Cyprinodontiformes; family Rivulidae; genus Garcialebias; species Garcialebias charrua. The sequence continues at coordinate 16,531 of JBBPBX010017273.1, read as the reverse complement.
TTGATCAAGGGCAGGGTCAATGCAGCTAGCTATCAGAAGATTTTGGAGCACTTCATGCTTCCATTTTCTGAAAAGCTTTATGGAGATGGAAGATTTCATTTTTCAGCACGACCTGGCACCTGCTCACAGTGCCAAAACCACTGGTAAATGGTTTACTGACCATGGTATTGCTGTGCTCAATTGGCCTGCCAACTCTCCTGACCTGAACGCCATAGACAATCTGTGGGATATTGTGAAGAGAAAGTTGAGAGATGCAAGACCCAACACTCTGGATGAGCTTAAGACCGCTATCGAAGCATCCTGGGCCTCCATAACACCTCAGCAGTGCCACAGGCTGATTGCCTCCATGCCACGCTGCATTGAAGCAGTCATTTCTGCAAAAGGATTCCCGACCAAGTATTGAGTGCATAACTGAACATAATTATTTGAAGGTTAACTTTTTTTTGTATTAAAAACACTTTTCTTTTATTGGTCAGATGAAATATGCTAATTCTTTGAGAAAGGAATTTTGGGTTTTCATGAGCTGTATGCCAAAATCATCAGTATTAAAACAATAAAAGACCTGAAATATTTCAGATGGTGTGCAATGAATCTAAAATATATGAAAGTTTCATTTTTATCATTACATTATGGAAAATAATGACCTTTATCACAATATGCTAATTTTTTTAGAAGGACCTGTACAAATATTTGTATGATGACGGTTCAGCAGGAACATTTTAGATGGGTACATTAAACTGATAACTATTTCATCAGTCACAGGTGATCACCACTCCCAGAGCAGGCACATGTTTTGTGTAGGTGCATTTTGCTAAAAACCATGACAGAAAAAAGCAGAGAAAGATGTACCGGTATGTAAACACTACACTAGATAAAACATGGCTGATTCAAAATTTAAATAGGTCTGTGTAGAAAATTCAATAAAAATGCATGTGTAAGTGACCAGAACAATAGTTGAAGACTGACCGGGAATAGCTACGATCCTTTTGAACCGCGTGGTGCCTGATTTTACACATGCACATTAGTAATTGTTTAAAGGTAAATAGTGCTGCTGTTTGCAACCAGCTGCAACAGAGTGAGAAAGAAGGGAGGTGCTGGTATGGCAAGCAAATGTGCCAAATGAGCAATGTTTTGTAAAGTACTGTGGCAAGCCATGAGTATATTTTTTCAATGGCCTTTAAGCATCATTTTCTCACCATAGCACTCAGATAATGTTTAATTGAGAATGACAGTTGAGAATGTTGTTCAATTACTCAATTGTTCAATTGAGAATGAAACCTAAATACGTTATTTTATTATTTGTGTTTTTGGTAATATTTTTTTAATCTGTATGCATTTCATGGTCTGTGAGATAGTCTTTACAGTTTGGATTTAGAAAAAAGACGGTATGTTTTTAATTTTTATTATTATTAATTGATAGTGAATTTTATTTTGGGGGAAAAAAAGTTGGTGAAAAAAAGTGAGGTGCCAACTTCCACTTTGTGTGGCTGCATAGATGTAAGAAAGTTCCCTATCAAAAACTGGGTTGCCTCGTCAAAATCCAAGATGGCCACTGCCAAATATAAATATAAACCAGCCACTATGCTTTCTAGTTTTATAGTTTCCTCAATTGACTGGGGTGGACGAAGATTAATCTATTGTTGCCAAGGCCACCAATAGCCACCCCCTGGCTCCACCATTGCACTTGGTAATGGATAAAATTGCTCCCTCCATTTGCCAGGATCCGTCACGCTGCACCACTTCAGACAAGCAAAAACATAAAAACCTACCTCAATTCTTCTCCACAGTGCATCTCCTACCTACATGAATATCTTGCACCAGAATCATTACGGTTTACTTGCATTCCATTCAAACCCGCTCTGAACCATAACCCTCATACAGATGTTTATACCGAACTGTGACTTGGGCGTATCGTTGCATCCCTTGTATTTAGGCATGAAGAGGTGATTTATCAGTTGTAGAGACGGGGGATTACATTAGTGTGATTATTTCTTACTAAACAAACTCTTGAGGACTCTGCTCAAAAATGCGAGCTGTTTCTTTCATCTTTTAAAACCAAAATTGACACTATCAGATCTCAGCTCCACAACCTCCCTGTTCTCAGTGTGCCATCTACCCGTCTGCATTCTGGGACCCTTAACAGCTTTGACGAAGTTGTTCAGAGTGAGGTGGAGGCCATCATCAAGAAAATGAAGCCTTCATCCTGCGCCCTGGATCCTTTCCCCTCGTCTCTCATAAAATCCAATCACTCTGCAATAGGCCCACTTATCACTCAAATAATAAATCAGTCTCTTCAATCTGGTCATGTTCCACTGCCTCTAAAAACTGCCATCATTAGGCCTCTTCTGAAAAAATCTAATTTGGATCCCGACATTTTTTCTAATTACCGCCCAATTTCACACCTCCCTTTTCTGTCTAAAGTGCTGGAAAAAGCAGTTGCTGCTCAGCTGCAGGATCACTTACAACAACACTCCCTGTATGAGAAGTTCCAGTCTGGATTCAGGGCAGCTCACAGTACTGAGACTGCACTGCTGAGAGTTACTAATGATGTCCTCTTGGCTGCTGACACTGGCTCTCCCTCCATCCTTGTCCTCCTTGACCTCACTGCAGCCTTCGACACTGTGGACCATAGTATCCTCCTCCACCGTCTTCATGTGGAGGTCGGTCTCTGTGACACCGTCCTGGACTGGTTTAAATCTTTCCTCTCCAATAGGCTGGAATGTGTTAGTCTTGGCAACGCCACGTCCCAGACAGTCTCTGTCTCCTGTGGTGTCCCTCAGGGGTCGGTTCTGGGGCCCCTGTTGTTTTCCCTTTACATGCTGCCTTTAGGTCAAATTATTAATCAGTTCAACATTTCTTTTCACTGTTATGCCGACGATACACAGCTTTACATCAGGACTGGAGCATCCTCATCTTCCACCTTGTCATCTCCATCTTCACTCACTGCCCTCTCTGCCTGCCTGGAGGCAATTAGGGCATGGATGAATCAGAACTTTCTTCAATTAAACTGCTCCAAGACCGAGGCCATACTGATTGGCACCCCTCACCAGGTACAGACATCTACTATAACAACACTTTCCTTTTCTGGACAAGACATCCCCCTCTCCACCTCTGTTACTAATCTTGGAATAAAAATGGACTCCAATCTTACATTTGAAAATCACATTAAGCTTCTGTTTAAAACTTGCTTCTTCCATCTTCGAAACATCTCTAGACTTCGCCCATCCCTAACTTTTTCCGATGCTGAGAAGCTCGTCCATGCTTTTGTCTCCTCCAGGCTCGACTACTGCAACTCCCTGTTTATTGGAATCCCTGGCAAAAACCTTCAGAAACTTCAATATATTCAAAACAGTGCTGCAAGGATCTTGTTGCGAGTTCGTAAATTTGAACATATTACGCCCATTCTTCATAACCTTCATTGGCTTCCTGTCGCCTACAGAATTCAGTACAAAACTGCTCTCATTACACATCAATGCTTACATGGAGCTTCACCAGATTATCTGAAGGATATTCTTATTCCACACTCATCCACCCGGTCGCTGCGGTCACAGAACAGTAATCTCCTTCACATTCCGAGAACCAAATTAAGGACCATGGGAGACCGGGCTTTCAGTGTGGCTGCCCCCCGCCTGTGGAACTCTCTTCCTGACTGTCTGAGGGTCCCACAGTCTGTGGTTGACTTTAAGAGCGGCTTGAAGACCTTTCTTTTCAACCGAGCATACTCTGCCTCCTCATGATTCTACTTTTGATCTTAGTTGATACTGTTATTGATTTTACTTGTTTTATTACTTGTTTTATTGACATTTAATTCTGTTGCACCGTGTAGCACTTTGAGATTTTCATTAATGAAAAGTGCGTTATAAATTGAATTCATTATTATTATTATTATTATTACTGTGTTTCATGTTTAACCAATATCCCTCAGGGGATCAATAAATCATCTTTCTATTCTACTCTATTGTTTTCTATTCTAATTTAATTATTAACTTATCAAGATGACCTTAGCCATAACTGTTTGTTCTGAATAATCATGTTTTAAATATCTAAACTAATACTTTATTTTTGAAGTCTTGACATTTTAGAAAGTAGATCCTACATGTAAAATATTGTTATTCACTTTTTATTTTACTTTATTATTTTAAATATCCTCCAGGTTCTAGCAGGTAATGGTCAGATTTGTCCAGGAATGACAATGATACGAACACTAGTCCAGCAGACGGGAGCAGTTGGAAAGACTATTCTTCGTGCACCCCTCGTGGTCCAGCAAGGTAACAAACTCATATTTTGTTTTAGTATAAGGTTTGGATTACTTAGTTCAACAAAGACAAATCACTAACACACATTAAGACAATGTCTCTGTACAAGTCGTACATATACTACAGTCCTTGTATCAGTGGAAAAGTAACCCACTGTGTGCCCACAGGTTTTATCTGATTCCTGATGTCTAATTTTTCCCCCCACAGGTCAGGGTGGACAGCAAGTAGTGACACAGGTAATCTGTGGCCAGCCAGTATCCACAGCAATATCTGCTGCCAGTCCTGTCACCGCAGGAACTTGCCAGGGTGTTGCCAGCCCCAACGCAGCAGTCCAGGCATCAGTCCAAACACCTCCTGGCGCCCCACGTCCACCAGGCCACATCCAGGTTAAACTCACTATGGCTCAGCTGACACAGCTCACTCAGGTTGGTGATGGAGAAACTCGGGATGTTCTCGGTTAACCTAAAATTTAGATATGAGCACCTTTCAAATCTGTTTCAGAAATATATTTTAAAAATCCATTGTGATATGCAAATATGTTTTATTTAGTATACTGTATGCGCTAGGGGTTGAACGAGTACATAATTTTAAAACTCGACATTAGCATAAATAAACTCGATTAGTGCTCGAGTAGTCGATGATGTCATAGGCTCTTAATATGCAAAATAAATAAATATATAAAAATGCATAAAAACTTCATTATTTACCCCCAAAAAATAAAGACCAACAAAACATTGGGAGCATTTATTATGCTCTTATCATTTATCATACTGCAGATAAGTCACAGGAAAAACAAAACTATTAGTTATTATTATTAATATTAAAAGTGAAAGTACCGTGCGGCGCTGAAACTGAAACTGAAAAACAAATGGGTCAACACCGCACCACCACCTGCAGTGCTGTGCAATTTAGGTTTACTTTTAGAGATTAATGTGTTTATAGGTTTTTAATAGGTCTAGAGAGATGAATATTTGTTGCTTTTTGTTTGTGAAATGAGAGAGGAAGCCGTTTCGGCCGTGTTATATATGTGACCTGCAATGCAACACTGCCCCCTGCTGTCACAATCTACTACGGTGGTCAGAGAAAAGAAAATCAACAGGAAGTTGATTCAATGAGTAGCGCAATTTATAAAATTATAAACTGTTTTACCTTTTTGACAAGACTGGGCCTGCTCCATTAACATCCGTGCGCACAAAGGAATCCATTTTGTAGCGTCTACTAAAAGTTAAAAACTACCCCGCGCTCGGTTCGGATCATGTGAAATGTGACGTAATGACGTCAGTGCGACGTGATGACATAATAATAATAATAATAATAATAATAATAATAATAATAATAATAATAATAATAATAATAATAATAAACTTTATTTGTATAGCACCTTCCTACAATGCCTTGCATTGACCAAGGTGCTTAACAGGATAAAAAGATGAATAAACTGGAACAATAAATCAATGAAAATAGAATAAGAAACAACAGCAATAAAAGAAGGCAATGGAAATAAAAAATGCTACATACTAAAATAACACAAGTAATAAAAGTTACACACTGAAAGCTTTTTTGAACAAGTGGAAATAAAAAGGCAATGGAAATAAAAAATGCTACATATTAAAATACCAAAAGTAATAAAAGTTACACACTGAAAGCTTTTTTGAACAAGTGGGTCTTCAGTCTGGTTTTGAACAGAGTCAGATCAGAGGTGGCACGCAGCTCAAGGGGGAGGCTGTTCCAGGCTTTTGGGCCGGCAACAGAAAATGACCGGTCTCCCCATTGTTTGTACCTTGAGCGAGGCACCTCCAGCAGGTGTTGACTGGCAGAGCGTAAAGCTCTGCCGGGCTGATGGGCTTTCAAAAGTTCTGAGATGTACAGAGGAGCAAGTCCATTCAGAGCTTTGAAAACAAACAGGAGCAGCTTGAACTGTATCCTGAACTGAACCGGGAGCCAGTGTAGAGAGGACAGGACAGGAGTGATGTGTTCATATTTTCGTGTGTTGGTCAAAAAGCGCGCGGCAGAGTTCTGTACAAGCTGTAAACGGGAGATGGAGGATTGATTAATACCAACATACAAAGCATTACAATAATCAAGTCTGGAGGTCACAAAGGCATGGATGGCCTTCTCCAGATCACCACGGCTGAGAAATGACTTGACTTTGGAGAGCAGACGGAGCTGGAAAAAGCTGGTCTTGACAACAGAACTGATCTGTTTATCAAACTTTAAGTTGGAGTCAAGCTGCACTCCAAGATTTCTGACCACCGGGTTGAAGTGGGGGAGGGGAAAACCAACACTGGGACTGGGAAGGATGTTGTTGGTGTCATCAGGTGCACCAAATAAAATGCATTCAGTTTTATCTGTGTTTAGGTGGAGGAAGTTTTGAGAGAGCCAGTGCTTAATGTCATTTAAGCAGTTGACAAGAGTGTTTGAACTGAGTGAGGGGTTGGGAGTGACTGGCAGATAGATTTGTAAATCGTCTGCATACATGTGAAAAGACAGGTTATGACGTGCAATGATTGATCCTAATGGCAGCATGTAAAGAGAGAAGAGGACTGGCCCTAGAATAGATCCCTGTGGTACGCCAGAGGTCAGAGGGGTTGATGAAGAGGAGGACAGATCGCCTATCATGACAGAAAAAGTTCTCCCAGACAGGTAAGATTTGAACCACTCAAGCACAGCTCCCTGGAGGCCAACCAGCTGAGACAAGCGGTTGATTAGTACCTGATGGTCGACGGTGTCAAAAGCTGCTGAGAGGTCTAACATCACCAGCAGAGCAGGGTTTTTTGCATCCAGGGACAGAAGAATGTCATTCTGTACTTTGAGCAGTGCAGATTCAGTGCTGTGACGAGCTCGAAAACCTGACTGAAATTTTTCAAACAGGTTGTTGAGCTCTAGAAAAGATTGAAGTTGAATAAAAACAATCTTTTCTAGGACCTTTGATAGAAATGACAGATGGGAAACTGGTCTGAAATTAGAGAGAGCTGTAGGATCTAGGCCTGGTTTTTTGAGAAGAGGCCTGACCACAGCGTGTTTGAAAGCAGATGGCACAAAACCTGAAGATAGACAGCTGTTAATAAATGACAAAACACAAGGACCAATTACAGGTAGTCCCCGATTTACGAGCGAGATCCGTTACAACGAGGCGCTCGTAAACCGGAAATCTCGTAATTTGGAACGGCCGCACGCGGCTCTCGTTAAACCGGAACATCGCTCGCAAACCGGAACACTCCACGTGGCTCTCGTAAAACCGGAACATCGCTCGCAAATTGGGACAGGCCACGTGGCTCTCGTAAAACCGGGACGTCGCTCGCAAATTGGAACAAACCACGCGGCTCTCGTAAAACCGGAACATTGCTCGCTAAATTAGAACAGACCCACGTGGCTCTCGTTAAACCGGAACATCGCTCGCAAATCGGAAAAAGGGCGCTAACGAGACGCCAAGCACCCGTTTATCAACATGACACTGAAGAAGCGTACATACTGATCCTTAAACATGCACAACACTTTATTTACAACCAGTTAGCTAGCACATTACACCACACATTCATCTATAAACACATACCTGTACAGTTTTTACTGTACAAAAGTGCTTTTCTGCCCAGCACTACTGTACAGTACTGTACAGTACTGTACTGTACTGTACAGTACTTTCATTGAATACTGTAACCAAGTCACACCCATATGACATCATGTGACACCATGTGTCACATCCATCAGAAACCGGTCAAATGCATCTGGAACAACTCACACCCACCATGAACAAGCCAAATCCATCAGAATCAAGTCACACCCATCATGAACACATGACATCCATCAGCATCATGTTGCAAACAAACATCAGAAACAAGTGACATCCTCCAGAAAGATGTAGCAAGCATCATGTTTAAAAAAACAACAGTGCCATACTGTAGTGTCCACTCCATGAACTTTAGAAAGGTAGAACCAGCCAGCACAGAAACAGCATAAAAAAGAAAGTTCCCTTACTTTGATTGAAGTGAAGGTAGTCTCTTTGGTTGTCAAAAGTTGCTGTTCAAACCTGGATCAGATGGGACTGCTTATGCAGCAGTGCAACCATCAATGTGAACATGTGAGTTCAGAGAAGCCGACGTAAGATATGAGTTCAGGGCAGGTGTGAGGTCCTGATGTGATGGAGGATGCTGGAGGATGCAGGATGATGCAGGAACAAGCAGCATCATTCAGAGGTAAGATGTGAGTTCAGTTCAAGTGTTTGGTCCTGATGTGATGGAGGATGCTGGAGGATGCAGGATGATGCAGGAACAAGCAGCATCATTCAGAGGTAAGATGTGAGTTCAGTTCAAGTGTTTGGTCCTGATGTGATGGAGGATGCTGGAGGATGCAGGATGATGCAGGAACAAGCAGCATCATTCAGAGGGATGTGAGTTCAGTTCAAGTGTTTGGTCCTGATGTGATGGAGGATGCTGGAGGATGCAGGATGATGCAGGAACAAGCAGCATCATTCAGAGGGATGTGAGTTCAGTTCAAGTGTTTGGTCCTGATGCGAGGATGCAGAAGGTATGCAGAAGGTATGCACTGGAGGCAGGAGAGCTGGTCTGTCTGTGAACACAAACAACACACATGTTGAAGTGAACATTACACACAGAGAGATGACACCCCCCCACACACACACATGCACAAGTTGTGAAAAGGCCTCACGTTCATGTGGAGGAGAGGAGGCAGCGCACGGGTGTTCAGACTGTGGTCAGACAGGAGTCCAGGTGTCTGACATGGGTCAGTGATGCCACTGGAGGCAGGAGAGCTGGTCTGTCTGTGAACACAAACAACACACATGTTGAAGTGAACATTACACACAGAGAGATGACACCCCCCCACACACACACATGCACAAGTTGTGAAAAGGCCTCACGTTCATGTGGAGGAGAGGAGGCAGCGCACGGGTGTTCAGACTGTGGTCAGACAGGAGTCCAGGTGTCTGACATGGGTCAGTGATGCCACTGGAGGCAGGAGAGCTGGTCTGTCTGTGAACACAAACAACACACATGTTGAAGTGAACATTACACACAGAGAGATGACACCCCCCCACACACACACATGCACAAGTTGTGAAAAGGCCTCACGTTCATGTGGAGGAGAGGAGGCAGCGCACGGGTGTTCAGACTGTGGTCAGACAGGCGTCCAGGTGTCTGACATGGGAGGAGGCATGGAGGAGGCATGGAGGAGGCATGGAGGAGGCATGGAGGAGGCATGGAGGAGGCATGGAGCATCCCCTCAGTCAGTGTGATGCCAGTACACCCAGGAGGGTTAATCCCTCAGTCAGTGTGATGCCAGTACACCCAGGAGGGTTAATCCCTCAGTCAGTGTGATGCCAGTACACCCAGGAGGGTTAATCCCTCAGTCAGTGTGATGCCAGTACACCCAGGAGGGTTAATCCCTCAGTCAGTGTGATGCCAGTACACCCAGGAGAGGAGGGAACGCAGCAGGTGTCACTGTTAGAAAACAGAAATTTGTAAGTTAACATTACGTACTGTAATGAAACATATGAAACCACACAGACAGCAAGGTGTTGTGCTTACAGATAAATTAAACACATCCAAAAACAACTTGTCCTTACTGTGATGTTTGTGTGCTGATGTTTGGACCAGGGGGCGGCCTTTCCACAATGCTTTGGAGGGATGCTGTGGACATGACAAGACACAGGTGGATGATGAAATGTAGCATGAAACTAAACAGAAAAGCAAAATTAAATTCACATTTCATTATGTACTGTACGGTACCTGGATGATGAAGCTGTGCAGGTTAGTGGGAGATGAGCAGGAGGTCAGTGAAGGTAGGTGTTGCAGAGGCTGGCTGGAGAGGAGGAGACGTCTGTGGACATGAACACAGACAGGTGGGTTAACAGATGAAGTAACATAAAAACAAAACACAAAATCAAAAAGTAAAAGCAAGTTTTCATTACCTTTGTGGAGGGGTGCAGAGGCTGGCTGGCTGAATGACTGGAGTGGAGAGGAGGAGGAGGAGCAGGAGCAGCAGACGTCTGTGGACATGAACAGAGACAGGTGGGTTAACAGATGAAGTAACATAAAATAAAACAGAAAATCAAAATATAAATGCAACATTTCTTTACCTTTGGGGACAGGTGCAGGGGAAGGACGGAGGGATGTTTACTGGGGAGAGGGTGAGCTGGATCTGGAGCTGGATCTGGAGCTGGAGATGGAGATGTCCATTGACGGCTGGCTTGCAGCAGCAGAGGTGGATGGCTGTGCAGCAGCAGAGGTGGATGGCATTTCCTCTGCTGCTTCTGCTGCTCCAGCAGATCCTAGAGTCGCTGCAGTGCCCGTGGCTGCAGTGCCCGTGGCTGCAGTGCCCGTGGCTGCAGTGCCCGTGGCTGCAGTGCCCGTGGCTGCAGTGCCCCTTGTTACAAACTGCAGCATGCTGCTCTGCGCGGCCTCCTGTTTTTTTTCCTCTAGGATCTGCCGGTAACAAGCCAGACCGTCACGGACAGCTCGGGAGGCCCTGGCGAACCTCTCCCCATCCTCGTCCAGTGCCTCCAACTGGTCCAAGACGTGCTGCTGCTCCTTAAAGATCTTGGCCAAGACCTGCCTCGTGAAGACCTTGGCCGGAGCGGTTGGCCTTTCTTCTTGCTGCTCCTCCTCTACCGGCTGCCTAACCAGCTGCTGCAGGTCCGCAGTCGTAAGCTCCTCGCCTTCTTCAGCCAGCAACTCCCGAACATCTTCAGCCTCAATCTCCAATTCCATCCTCCTACTCATCTCCACCACACTCTCAATCACACTGCTGATTGAGTCCTCGGCCTCAAGTGAGGGATCAAAAAACTGTGGACAGAGCTTTTTCCACACACCGTTAAGTGTGCTCTCCCTCACCTGATGCCAGGACTCATCAATGTGAGTGAGAGCATGGCGCAGGTTGTACTTCTTCCAGAAGTCCTTTAACGTGAACTCTGGAGAGTCGTCTGTTTCCAACAAAGCACTGCGGATGACCCTCTGAAGGTAGTAGGCCTTGAAGGTCGATATCACCCCCTGGTCCATTGGCTGGATGAGACTGGTGGTATTGGGTGGCAGGTACACCACCCTCACATTTTGGTTGAGGTCAGTCAGATTTGCGGGGTGACCCGGTGCATTGTCCAACAACAACAGGATGTTAAAGCGAATGCGCTGTCGTTTGCAGTAGCGTTGTACATCCTTGATGAAATGTTGGGTAAACCATTTTGAGAACACCTCTTGGGTAACCCAGGCCTTACGGTTTGCTGCCCAATACACCGGCAGTTGGTTCTTATTCATACGGAGTAAGGCCCTGGGGTTCTCATAATGATTTACCAACAGCGGCTTTAACTTGCAGTCACCAGCAGCATTCGCTCCGAACAGCAACGTGATCCTGTCTTTCCCCACTTTGTGGCCCGCTGCTGTTCTTTCCTCCCTGCTGATGTAGGTGCGGTCGGGCAACCTCTTCCAAAATAGACCAGTCTCATCAACATTGAACACCTGCTGCGGTGTGTATCCCCCCTCCCTTATAATGGCTGCTAGTTTCTCTGGGAATGCGGCTGCTGCCGCCGCATCACCACCTGCTGCCTCTCCTGGTGAAAAAAAACACACACAGGACAAGATTAACCATATGTTACACGTGTTAAACATTAAAGCACAGCTGAAATGTTTCACTTACCTTGGATTTTTATGCTGTGCAAATTAGCCCTTTGTCGGAACCGATTAAACCACCCCCGTGACGCATGGAAGTCGGGCACCTCCACGCCCTCCCCCATCTCTGCTTTGATATCCTCGTAAATTTTGAGGGCTTTCTCCTGCATCATCATCAGACTCAGCGGGATATGCCTCTGGTTGCAGTCCTCTATCCAAAGGACTAGAAGTTGTTCATGAAAAGACAGGTGTGTTAAAACATGAACTGTACTGAACATTACAGAAACATAAAAATTATTTTAAATAAAAGTCTTGTGACCGTGTGTTAAACATCTCAGGTAAACAAAGCACACCTGTAAACAAACATCTCAGGTAAACAAAGCACACCTGTAAACAAACATCTCAGGTAAACAAAGCACACCTGTAAACAAACATCTCAGGTAAACAAAGCACACCTGTAAACAAACATCTCAGGTAAACAAAGCACACCTGTAAACAAACATCTCAGGTAAACAAAGCACACCTGTAAACAAACATCTCAGGTAAACAAAGCACACCTGTAAACAAACATCTCAGGTAAACAAAGCACACCTGTAAACAAACATCTCAGGTAAACAAAGCACACCTGTAAACAAACATCTCAGGTAAACAAAGCACACCTGTAAACAAACATCTCAGGTAAACAAAGCACACCTGTAAACAAACATCTCAGGTAAACAAAGCACACCTGTAAACAAACATCTCAGGTAAACAAAGCACACCTGTAAACAAACATCTCAGGTAAACAAAGCACACCTGTAAACAAACATCTCAGGTAAACAAAGCACACCTGTAAACAAACATCTCAGGTAAACAAAGCACACCTGTAAACAAACATCTCAGGTAAACAAAGCACACCTGTAAACAAACATCTCAGGTAAACAAAGCACACCTGTAAACAAACATCTCAGGTAAACAAAGCACACCTGTAAACAAACATCTCAGGTAAACAAAGCACACCTGTAAACAAACATCTCAGGTAAAACAAAAAATTAATGAAACTGTACAGTGCATACAGTATCAAAAATACTGTCCAGGTATTTCGTAAATAATTTCATATCTAAAATACGCAATACAGTACAGTACAGTGTACAGTACTGTACGTACTGTTAATAAAAAAATAAATTTTCTTACCCATCAGACGCTCAATCTCTGTGATAACACCCGTGCGTTGCTTCGTTATCATCGTGGACCTCATTGGGGCAGCTCCTCTCACGCTAGCTAAAATGCGCTCGCGGTCAGCCTTTATGGTGCTGACTGTGGAACTGACCTAAAATAAAAAATAAAATGTCATTAACTAACAGACGCTTGCCGTGCGCTGCATGCTTATTACGGTGCTTATTACAGTACAGTACGGTGTTCATCTGCGCAGCAACTAGAAGCGCTCACGATCCGCCATTACAGTACGAGTGTTCATCTGCGCAGCCACGTGTACAGTAAAACACTCGCTAACAAGCGCTCACGATCCGCCATTACAGTACGAGTGTTCATCTGCGCAGCCACGTGTACAGTAAAACACTCGCTAACAAGCACTCACGATCCGCCATTACGAGTCGTGCTAACGGTGGTACAGTACTCACCATGTTCAGAGCTTTGCAGATGGAGGACGTCGACTCTCCCCTGTCCGCTCGTTGGATGATGTCCAGCTTCTGCTCCAGCGTGATGGCCTTACGCTTTTTAGGAGCGCTCGCACCAGCAGAAGAAGCTCCTCGCTTTGCAGACATGCTTTCAAAAAGAAGAATGCTAATCTGTACTGTACGCTAACAAAGCTAACGAATGCTAGTTTTGCTAAAGAAGGTTGTGTAACTGTGTCTCTCAAATCGCCAAACTGTAGACCCACGCGGCTGCTTTCGCGCTGTTCGCTTATGTAGTACCTGATGAAATCACTCCGCCTTTGATTTTTGGGGGTGGGGGTACAGTAAAGTAGTGCCTATGTAACCTTCCGCTGCTGTACTTTTCCATTTGTCACGCGAAACATACCCCACCCCCCCACCCCACCCACCACAGCGTGCCCGCCATGTGCAGTGTGCATGTCCAGTCCAAGTCCAGTGCAGGTGCATGGTTAAATCGCCCATCCCCCAACCCGAAACCAACCATCGCCCATCCCCCAACCCGAAACCAACCATCGCCCATCCCCCCGAAACCAACCCCTCCACTCCACCTCCCCCGCCCCCCCACATTCCACCTCCTGCCCCAAACTCTCCTTCGAAACATGACATTCAGCCGTCGGCACGAACACTCGGTTCTCGTAAAACAGAACAATGGTTTCTAACGGAGTTTTCTCGTAAACACGGAATTTTCATCTCGTTATTCGGAACAATGGTTTCTAACGGAGTTTTCTCGTAAACACGGAATATATCTCGTTATTTGGAGCAATGATTTCTAACGGAGTTTTCTCGTAAACACGGAATTTTCATCTCGTTATTCGGAACAATGGTTTCTAACGGTAAATTCTCGTAACTCTGGAATTTTCGCTCGTATCTTGGAACGAGGCTTTCTAATGTTGTTCTCTCGTAAAATCGGAACGGCAGCTCGCAAGTCGGTAGTTTGGTTCCTGGAAGCTCTCGTAAAGCCGGACGCTCGTAGTTCAGAGCGCTCGTAAATCGGGGACCACCTGTACATCAAAGGATTGTTTGAACATTTTAGAGGGAATGATGTCCAGAGAACAGTTAGTTGGTTTCATCTGCTGAACCACCTTGGTGAGGTGAGGCAGTGAAACCAGGTCAAATTGGTCAAAAACAACGGTGGTTATTGCAGACGCACATGATTGGACAATGTTTGATGGACTGACAATGTTCTGCCTGATAGTCTATTTTGTTGACAAAATAGCTCTGAAAGTCATCGCAGGTAGACTGTGTGGCAGTTTTCAGAACATTGACAGATGGATTGATAACAGACTGGAGTGTGCTGAAAAGCGTCCTCGGCCGGTTGGAGCTGGTGGAGATTAAATTGGAGAGGTACTGTGATTTGGCCTGTTTCACAGCATTATGATACTCACAGAGACAGTCTCTCAGTATTCCCTGAGACACATGAAGCCGGTCGCGCTTCCATATTCGCTCTGCTTTTCTGCAACGTTGTCGAAGAGCTCGCGTCGTTTCGTTGAGCCATGAGGGTGGTTTGTTCTTTGAAGATGCCTGTTTGAGAGGAGCGATGGAGTCCAAGATCAATGGCCCTCATGCACGAACCGTTCGTACGCACAGATTTGTTCTTATATTGTGCGTACGAGTGATTTAGGATCATTTGTGGCATTCAACAATGTTTTCGTATCCTAGGATTTTTTTCAGATACGAACAAAATTTACGTGTGGTCCGGACCTGTCGTATATTTTACGAGGAGTCGGTCTGCTGTCATCCAGACGGCCTTTTCTCCACTAATAACTTTATATTTCGTTATTTAGAAAATATTTTGAGTTTAAAAACAATTAAATGCAACCACACATATTGGTTTAATTAAAGCGGCTTCAACACCCCCCCCCCCACGTCCACCACCTTGCGCCACCCGCGCGTGGCCCCCCGCGCCACTCATGTCGACCACCGTGTGCCACGCAACGCGCCCCCCGCGCCACCACGCCACGCGCCCCCCCGCGCCACTCATGTCGACCACCGTGTGCCACGCAACGCGCCCCCCCGCGCCACCACCTTGCGCCACGCAACGCGTGGCCCCCCGCGCCACTCATGTCGACCACCGTGTGCCACGCAACGCGCCCCGCGCACCACCACGCCACTGTCGACACACACACACACACACACACACACACACACATACACAGCGCCGCTGCAGAGACAGGGGAGAAAAAAGCGAAACCAGCTTATTCAGTTGTTTCATGTCATTTTTAATATAAACTGCCTGTTGACTGTGGGCGCTCACTGATGTCATCTGTATTCTGTGTGGGTCTGCGCTCAGATCCGGGGCTGACACTATGATCAAAGGCGAGTCAATTTTAATTCGCCAAACGCGTTTGTGTGTTTTCTGACGCATAAAAGCCGGAATGAATGGACACTTCCTGCTCGCGGTGGCAGGAAACTATATCCTTATATGGTGTTTTGAGGGGTGGGAATTATGTAAATAACCACTCGCGTGCACGAGCAGGTGAATAGAACAGGTGGGATTCATCATTATTTACACAGCTCATATACACACATTTCCTGACGATAGAAGACTTTGTTGGATCTGACGTGGCATGTTCGTACGAACGCTTCGTACGAACAAAAGTAGGAGAAATTTAGGATAAAAATACGAACATTTTCGTGCATGAGGGCCAATAATACATCTTCAGTCTTCTGCTCTGAGCGTTACAAGAGCTTCCACTTCAGCATGAGCAGCACTGAGACGCTTGGAAAACATTTGCAAAAACGTGTCGGCTCATTTAACACAAGGCAAAACAAAATCATTTTAGCAGACATCTTAATATACAGTCCACAAATTTACTACACCAAACAAATCTGCTATGAAGACAATACATTAGAAGGCTTTAAAAAATCGCATTGGGAAAAGTCATCATCATTAAAGCATGCTCAGGCTAAATGTCTTAGATGAATTATGCTCTCTGCATCAAAAGACAGCAGGAATAACATTGAGTGTCCTTTTTCCTCCTCTGTTCTCCAACAACACCCTGCTGGG
>JBBPBX010017272.1:0-30857 GCA_038048925.1 Garcialebias charrua | reverse complement strand
TATATATATATGTGCTAACATTTTGTAGTTTCTTTCATTAAGCCTTCACTGTTTAGCCAGTCTGAAGAACTACGTCACCCAGATGCCATCAGTTCACTTCCCAGAAGTTACCACTGCTTCCAAGCGCTGCTTCCTGCAAATGGAGGGAAAGCTTTGCAACTCAAAGTCAGAAGTTCTGTAAGATCAGCTCACAGAACTGGCAGGAAAGTCTCAAATAACTCTGAAGCTGAACTTGTCCTTCAAGTTGTATCTTCACTGCTGAGTAGCTGGGCTGCAGTTGATCTGGACTCAGACCCGGATCCTGGGAGCTGCAGGTTTCAGCCTGGCTCTGGTCGCACGGTGCTGGTCCGGACCGGGCCAGAGGTGGTGGATTATATCCTGGGCAGCTTTGCTCTTGGAGCAGCAGCACACACACATCAAGCTGGATCAGTGCTTTAAGTGGAAAAAAAACAAGTGCCGGTACCCTCCCTAATGTCATAATAATATGCATACCTGCAAACTCAGAAGGGATGAAAAAGGTGACAAACGTTGCGCCACCCCCCCCGAAAGATTTTGTAATTTTTTAACATGCTTCAAGTAAAAGTCATTTACTAACCTAATTTAATGAGGACATAAATAGGAAAGATTGTGTCAACCAAAAAATTAACAACCAACAACAGCAGCAAGTCAAATACAGCAGAACATTTTGCTAACAATGCGCTGCTCCGAGTCAACAGATGCATTTAAAAACTTAAGACTTATCTCTTCAGACAGGCTTTTGGTTAATTTTGTACATTGATTTTAGAGTTTGTTATGTTTTACCTTTTTGTATAGTACTTCTGTGATTTTATGATTTTATTTTTCCTTTTGTAAAGCACTATGTGACTCTCATGTCTGTGAAATGTGCTGTATAAATAAAACTTACTTACTAACAGTAAAAACTCATTTCTTAAATATGCTGGTGAAGATGTTTTGCCGAAAAAGGGTAGCATGCCCTCTCCGGGTCGGGGAGGAGGTCCTGCCCCAAGTGGAGGAGTTTAAGTATCTCGGGGTCTTGTTCACGAATGAGGGAAAACTGGAGCGTGAGATCGATAGGCGGATAGGTGCAGCGTCCGCAGTGAAGCGGGCGCTGTACCGGTCTGTCGTGGTGAAGAGAGAGCTGAGTCAAAAGGCAAAGCTCTCAATTTACCGATCGATCTACGTTCCCACCCTCATCTATGGTCATGAGCTTTGGGTTGTGACCGAAAGAACGAGATCTCGGATACAAGCGGCTGAAATGAGTTTTCTCCGCAGGGTGTCTGGACTCTCCCTTAGAGATAGGGTGAGAAGCTCAGTCATCCGGGAGGGACTCGGAGTAGAGCCGCTGCTTCTCCACATCGAGAGGAGCCAGTTGAGGTGGCTCGGGCATCTGGTTAGGATGCCTCCTGGACGCCTCCCTGGTGAGGTGTTCCGGGCATGTCCCACCGGGAGGAGACCCAGAGGAAGACCCAGGACACGCTGGAGGGACTATGTTTCTCGGCTGGCCTGGGAACACCTTGGGATTCCCCCGGAGGAGCTGCTCCAAGTGGCTGGGGAGAGGGAAGTCTGGGCCTCCCTACTTAGGCTGCTACCCCCGCGACCCGACCCCGGATAAGCGGAAGAAGATGGATGGCTGGATGGATGGAAGATGTTTTGCCAGAAATTTTGAATAAAGTAGATGCCATTTCCTGCATTCTGGTGTATTTTAACAAGTTGTTAAACATCTATGTTTACCTACATGTAAACATGATTCACTAACTATTTTAGAGACATCTAACAAAATAAAGTCAGGTCCTGTGGACAGATTAAAAAATTGTTTGAATTATTATTGATCATGAATCAGGATATTTTAGAGACACCTCATTTAACTAGTTCAAATAGACATCATCCTGTTTTTAAACTCACTCCTGTGGCTAAGATAATTAAATTAATGTGACACTTTATCACAGTGGCTTTAGGGGTGCAATTGACTGTTATTTTGTTAATTTTTATTTAGTTTTATTTGTAACACAACATGCCATTTTACTAAACAATGGTTACACTGCATGTATAAAAATATTAACTTTACCCACACGTTGGAGGAGTTCCGCTTCCCTCGCGCTCTGTCGCGCTGCAGTCAGAGTTTGTTTTTATTTTTTAACAGATTTCGCTGTCGTCTCCTCCCCCTGTCTATCCTGAGGCTGTGATTGGCCAAATGACGCGCTCCACCAAAGATGTTTTATTGTCGACAGATGCATTACGCTTTCTTGAAATCCAGTCGGGGGAAATGATGCATTCTAATCTGCCAAGGGTCTTTCAAGTGGAGAAGATGGAAATAAGTTCCGGAACGCACCTTACGCTTAAAAAAAGTCCCGGTACTCTCAGGGTTAAATTTTAGAAGTGGCGGAACTGGGTACCGGTGAGTTCCGGCCCACTTAAAGCACTGAGCTGGATGGAGCTTCATCATGCTGCACCAGGACTTTTTTCATCTATCGGGTGGGACGGAACCGAGCAGCTCCTGTTCTGCAGAGCCTGCTAAGTAAAATTTAGTAACTACATATACTTTTATGTTGCTTGTTATTAAAATTAGTAGGTTTAAGGGTTTAGAGCAGTGGGCCCCGATCTTTTTTGCACCACGGACCGGTTTACCGGTAAGTCTGACGGTCCTACCCCAGAGAATTTTGGATAAAATAGATGCCATTTCCTGCATTCTGGTGTATTTTACAAAGGTTTATTAGAGTCGATTAACATGAAACAAAAGATGTAAACTCATTATTGAAATGACTGCATAGCGTTCGTAATGCAACACCACTGCAAGGAGCGTTCACTTCAGGACAAATTGAAGTAGCTGATTTGTCAGTTGCTTAATTGTCCGTTATAAACATCAACATTAATTAAAAAAACTAACATTTGAAATATATCAGTCTGTGTGTAACGAACAAATATACACGTTTCACTTTTTGAATGGAATTACTGAAATAAATCAACTTTTTCACAATATTCTAATTTTGTTAGTAATGCATAAGGCTCATAAGAATGTGCTACCCACAAATGTTCAAATGTTTTTCATAAAGAGAGAAAGCCGATACAGTTTAAAAGGAACTGAAATGTTTGTTAAACCTAGATATAGGACTAGTTTGAAGGGACGTTTTATTTCGAATAAGGGAGTGGAATTGTGGAATGTTTTGGAAAAAGATGTTAAAGACGTAAACTCTGTGATGAAATTCAAAAAAATTATCAAGTCTAAACTGCTAGCAAAATACTAAAGCTTTAAGTAATGCATCCTAATGTATTTGTTGATTATTGAGTGTGAAATGTTCCTAAATTGATCTGTTGGTTTTGGTAGTTAATTGTTTGAATTGATTGTTTGTAAATTGTTTTTGTTTGTTTTTTTGGAAAAAAAAAAGGGGCAGACAAAATAAGAAATTTTTCTTCTTTCTGCCACCTTTCATCAGAGTCAGAGTCAGAGAGTCTTTATTGTCATTTGCACCGCATGTGGTACATGTGATGAAAACGAGATTATGTACACGGGGTCCCAGTTACATCCAACAACAAATGCAAGAGAAAAACAGTAATAACATCTAGAATTAACTAAGAAAAACATCAACTAGTAATACACTAAGCCCTAATATAGTGGAAAAACAACATTATAAACAGCAGCACGAACATGAGTCTGTATGAGCAGATGGTCACAGATGAACACAGCAACAAGAAAACAGATCAGCATCAGCATGATGTGATATTTTGCAGTGTTTATTTTTATTTTATTTTTATTTATTCATGAGTCTAACAGCCTCAGGGTAGAAGCTGTTCCTCAGTCCTTCCTTCATTTTATGTATTTTGATTTTTTTTTCACATATTTGTGAAAAAAAAAATTTTTTCATTATCTTTTATGTTGTTGTTTTTTTATATGTAAAATGAATAAAACTTTATTAAAAAAATTAAGAAAACTATTATGACCAGCACCTGTTTTTCAAATGTACTTTAAGTTTTAATCACTTTATGTGTGATTTATAAGTGTATTGAGTGCAGGATCATTTCATGTGCTCATTCAGTTTGCACTACTTCTCATATTTGCACTAATGTTTGTATTACATTACTGCCTATAGTCATACTACTGTTTACATTCACTGTTTACATTTATTAATACGGTTTATATTTATTACTACTGTTTTACATTTATTACTACTGTTTACATGTACACTACTTTTATATCTACACTACTGCTGATACATATACAGTATTCTCTGATTAGCCTTATCTAAGGATGCCAAATGTGCCTTATGTGCCTCAGGGGGGCCGCCAAGAATATTGGGCCACATGACAAAAAATCCAATTGGGCCCCCCTGCAATAAGTATTTCAGTTTTGTTGTGTAATGGTAGAAAGCGCAAGAGAGAGAGGAAAATCCCCAGAGACTCTGCCATACATGTCAAATTGTCCATAATTTAAATGGATTTTCCCTAATTTTGCAGGTATACAGGTGTAGAAAGCAACCTCACAGATTTTTTTCAGTTTTACAAATTTTCTTTAAAAAAAACTCAGTTTCAAATGTAAAACAACCCAATAAAGTTAAATGAACACATTCTTCAACTCTACACCCAGTCTGTCTTTATATGTCATTGTTAATATTATTGTCTAATGAAGTAACTGTGATATGTGCATATTTTGTGATGATAGTGCTCCAATCGTTCTACAAATCGTTCTGCCGTTAGAAATAAGTTCTCTCCCCGACCTCCTTTCTGCCTGGTTTGTGCTGTATCTCCCCCGCAGACAGCCCCCCACCCCCAATACAGAGTTGTTGGTGAAAATTACAATTACGGATTTTTGACAGTCACTATACAGGTAAATGTCCCAAGGGGTTGCCATGTATGCTCTGCAGTTACCTTACATGTCATTGAACAGTGTTGCTCACCTTTTTCACAGGGACAGGGAGGAGGAGTTCCACTGCTATTGGGAGTTTGGGCTGCTGCTGATTCTGACTCATCTGTTGTTAAGTGTGGTGAATAGTACAGGGATAAGTTATATGTATATATGAATATCTTGGTAAACATTTTCTTTCATTGATTAAATGCTGGTGAAATATGTCGTTACATTTGTGCCACCAGCTTGAGTAACACTGATTTAACAGCAGATATCAATATAAATGAACAATAATTTGAAGCATGTGCATTCAAATCACACACACGCTTGCTCATCTCCCTCTGCTTGCTCGTGGCTCTGTCTCTGCATGTTCAACCCAAGTTATATGTAAATGAAGCACATCACCAGCCAATCACAGCCAGGTTGTTTTCATTCAATCAAAGCATGTCTTGCAAATCAAAGTACTGAACCAAGAGGCGGAAGTGACAAAATCTTAGATATATTAAATCAACAAAATATAATATATAACTTAAACATTTGTAGCCCAAGAATATTTAGTTAAGCATACAAATATGCTTATTGTCAATGTGCATTTTAGGCAACATTTCTAAATTATATTACTTGTTGGTTTTGGTATTATTTGTAGATATTCAAATTCTACTAAGCAATACAACAAAATATCAGTAAAGAAGACGGACTATCTAGTAAATTAATTTGAATATCTACAAATAGAATCAAACCCAACAAATAATACATCTTAATGTAATTAAGAAATATTGCCTATAATAATAATTTAAAAAAAAAAGTTAAACTTTTCTTGTTTTTCTACCTGGAATACTGCATAATGATATTACCTAAAACACAATGACAGTAAGCATATTTGTATGCTTAACTAAATATTCTAATCTGGTCTACAAAATAAAAATATGTGTATCTTATTATCTTTTGTTGAGTTAATAAATCTAAGATTTTGTCACTTCCGCCTCTTGGTTCAGTAATTTTAATGAAAAAGACCTGTCTGTGGTTGGATGGTGACGTGTGGTTCATAAAACTTGGGTTGCGAGCTCAGAGCCGCATGACAGACAACAGACAGAGAAGAGAGGGAGGGAGCTGCAGGAGAAAAAAAAAACGAGGAGCCCCGCCGCCGGTAGAGACACGACGAGCAAGCGTGGCGTGCACATGTGTTCTGAACGCAAACACTCTTCAAATTATTGTTAGTTCATATATCTGCTCTCAAATCAGTGGTAACATACTGCACACTCAAACTGATGGCATAATATGCCATCGTGAAATGGAGGCTAAGCTAGCGAACAGGTTGATAATCACGCACATCTACCCACCTCTCTTGGGGAAAAACTGTGTTACAAATCGACACCCTTTCCTTTGTCTGTCTTCCTTTTCTTTTTCTCTTTCCTTTTTTGACAGCCTGATTTGAAAATTTTTCTGGGCAGCATGTTTGTTGTAAAGTGAGCTAAAGCAGCTAGGAACATACCATTTCATGCAGATACAGGGGGGTGTTTGTTAAATATGAGGATGTTTGCTTTTTGGTCTGGGAGAGATAATATTTAAGTTTTACTGTTAAAACAAGTAAAAACAAAGCTACTACCAGTAATGTATTATTATCAGGGGCCCACCACACCATGAAAAAAAAAGGCCAATCTGGGGCCCCTGTCAGTCAAGGGCCCTTGGAATTGTACCAACTTTTACCCCCCATACGGCGCCCCTGATGTGCCTTACTGCATATGCCACTTTGCCTCTATACCAACATCAACTACCTCATACCTATACTGTGTACATTAACTCATATGCTGCTGTGCCACTCTTTGCAAATGTCAATGCTAGAACCTTCAGTTTATTTTATAGATATACTTTTTATACTTTTTATACTACTATGAAAAAACTCAGGACAGTATTACACTTTTATTATTTCATTTTATGCTTATGTTCATTGGGTGTTTGGTGTTTTAGGGGTGTTTGGTGTTTCAGTGTTGGTGTAAATTTTCATACTTTTATACTACTATGAAAAAACTCAGGACAGTGTTACACTTTTACTATTTTATGCTTATGTTTATTAAATGTTTTAGTGTTTAGATGGTTACTGTTGCACCGAGGGACTGAGAGAAACGCAATTTCAATCCTGTATGTCCTGTACATATTGCAGTTCTGACAATAAAGTTGACTTTGACTTTGATTTCTCATTTAATTTGTATATCACACACCGGACCTCCTCCCCGACCTGGGTCGGGGAGGAGGTCCTTACCCAAGTGGAGGAGTTTAAGTATCTCGGGATCTTGTTCACGAATGAGGGAAAACTGGAGCGTGAGATCGATAGGCGGATAGGTGCAGCGTCCGCAGTGAAGCGGGCGCTGTACCGGTCTGTCGTGGTGAAGAGAGAGCTGAGTCAAAAGGCAAAGCTCTCAATTTACCGATCGATCTACGTTCCCACCCTCATCTATGGTCATGAGCTTTGGGTTATGACCGAAAGAACAAGATCTCGGATACAAGCGGCTGAAATGAGTTTTCTCCGCAGGGTGGCTGGACTCTCCCTTAGAGATAGGGTGAGAAGCTCAGTCATCCGGGAGGGACTCGGAGTAGAGCCGCTGCTTCTCCACATCGAGAGGAGCCAGTTGAGGTGGCTCGGGCATCTGGTTAGGATGCCTCCTGGACGCCTCCCTGGTGAGGTGTTCCGGGCATGTCCCACCGGGAGGAGACCCAGAGGAAGACCCAGGACACGCTGGAGGGACTATGTTTCTCGGCTGGCCTGGGAACGCCTTGGGATTCCCCCAGAGGAGCTGCTCCAAGTGGCTGGGGAGAGGGAAGTCTGGGCCTCCCTACTTAGGCTGCTACTCCCGTGACCCGACCCCGGATAAGCGGAAGAAAATGGATGGATGGATGGATCCCACACCGGGGTCATCTGTGCCTCATCCTCCTCCCTGCTCCGCAATGATTCTCACATCAGTACACAAAAGCATAGGAACTTATGCATTGTGCAAAACTTTAATTATTTTTGTGTTTTTTTAATAAAATTGCCCATGACTTTAACTTTTAGGGGTGACATGTACTTACATCAATATACTTACCATTGAGGAGATGGTAATGATGTCGGTTCCTCATAGGAAGGTGAGCAAGTAGAGACGTTGAGGAGGACAGAGGATTTCCAATGAGGATCGGTCCAGGCTTGAGCAGAGTGGCTGGGAGAAGTAAACAGGTGGCAAGTGGGTGGATGGCGGAGGAGCAGCTGTAAAGTCAAAGTCAAGTCAAAGTCAACTTTATTGTCAGATCTGCAATATGTACTGTACAGGACATACACAGGACCGAAATTGCGTTTCTCTCAGTCCCTCGGAGTCAACGTAGGATCCACCGATAGGTACATGCCATGGAGGACTCAGGTTGTTTAGTCCAGGAGTGCAGGCTCAAGAAGCAAGATCTGAAAGATCACGAGAAGAACACAAAGGTAAGTGCTTTTTTTGGTTATAAAAACACTAAAAGGTTGGAGGCACAAATACTGGTTGGCATGCTCCACCAGGGAATGGAGCTCATCTGCAGACTCTTATGGTACGTCCACACCTAACAGCGTTTCAACTGCAGGAGCGTCCAGTTTACATGCAAAGTCAATGGGGGACGCGCCTCCAGGCGCGTCTTGGCGTCGGGCGTCACGTCACGTGCGTGTTGAGCGTGCTGGAAAGCGTTTTCCGTGCACGTGAACCCGCGTCAGCCTCCAAAGCACGCCTTGAACATGTTGATGATTTCGCCGTTCAAACGCCGTTCAACTCTCCCTGATTGGTTGATCAGGGAGAGTCGGGGGAGAAGAGAGGGGGAGAGTCCCTATGTGACGCGGAAACGAGGGGACGGGTATTGCGCAACTATGTGACGTATTGTTTGTGGGACACAGAAAAAACCCGCGAAGTCGTGAACTATGGAAGAGAAACTCATTGTAGCTGTGTGTTCGCGACAAGTCCTTCACGACCAGTCAAGTCTGCTCTACAGAGACAGAAATAAAAAGCTCCTTGCCTGGCGGAGTGCAGTGAGGAACTCGGTATACCGGTAAGCTCCTCCCACACACCCCGCCGCCACACCGCCGCAGCTTCGCGTTCTGGTCTGGACACCACTGTGGGTCCAGTGCGTCCACTTGCGTGCGTGACGAGCTTTTTTGAAGTTGAAACGCTGTTTGGTGTGGATGTACCATTATACCCCTTGTGCTCATTAATGAGATGGTCTCCAGCTGTTGCTCACTTGCGCCATCCTGGAGTCAGGAACCTGAAAAGAGCTGAAACCCTACAATGATGTACTCAAACCACTCGTGGTCTGGGCTCTCGCTGCATTTTAGCTTTTCATCACAGTTTATACTGTATTGTGATGTTTAATTATCTTGTTTTTAACTTGTTAACAGCTGATACCAAAGATTTGTGTGAATAGAGGGATTTTGAGTCCCACAGTTTGAAAACCCTGGTTGAGCTCTTAAAATCCAGCGAGTTGGATCTGGTAAACAAACAGGAACACGCTCAAGAAACACTGTTCTCTTATTCTGTGTATATTTTTTTTCATTGGTCCTCATTTGACGACTCAAAAGTTTTTATAACATTATAGATCAAATAACGTGTTTATAACCCAAACACTGACAGTTATCTTCAGAGAGAAACAGCAACAAATGCACACACGCATACACACGCACCTCCCTCCCTGAAGTGATATTTTGGCATACCTCAGCTGATAATAACAACCCCGCAGAGAACTACATCAAGCCATAATGGTTCTAATGGGTTTTGTCACAATACACTGTTGGTGTGCATGCACACACGCCCTGTCTGTTTGAGAGAGTCTTAAGGTTCCTGTGGGAGCTCTGGGTACGTGCCTGCTCAACGCTCCAGCCAGGATGGATGGCAGTTCAACTGAATAAGGGGCTCACCGCTGCAAAATACAGTTAATGTGCTGAATGCACAATGAGGCTTGGATTTACACTCGGCTTATGTGTCTGAATTAGCATTTTGAAACCCAGCACTCTTGTTGTGTGCTTGTTTTATTTGCGAGAGTGTGTTTTTGTTGTCACCCGGGACGTCTCCATAAAGGGTACAGGCAGTAAATTGCAATTCTCTGAGGAGAAAATATTGGTCTAGTTAGAGGGCAGCAGCCATGCTCGTGGACTGCATGTTGTGAAAGCAAAGAAGAGGCAGAAGTTATCAGGTCCCTCTTGCTTTCATGAAACTAGGTTTTTTGTGATGTGGAAGACTAGACTCATGTAAGGAGAGACAAAGAACACATTTAAAGAAGAGAAGGCTTCATATAAACGATGTTCACTGACTGTGTTTATGACAAATTACAACATTTCTGCATGTGCCGATGAAGCTGCTGCCCATGACTGCAACACAACATTGTGTTAGTAAATGAAAAAAAAATTCTAAATTTGTCTAAAACGTGTTGCAAGGAACAAAGATTGTAAGTTAGAGCGGCAGACAGAAAAAACAGACTGAAAAGTAAGTCTCATGCAAAGAGTCCCTGTGTAAAAAAAGGCTCTGATTTTCCCACGTTAATTTTTATGTTTCTATGTTTATTTATTTTTATTTTTTCATTTATTTTAAATACAATACAAAACAATCCCATAAATGATAATGTATAAAATATAAAAAAATGAAAGGTAGCAGAAAGAAGAATAAATCTTATTATATCTGCCCCTTTTTTCAAACAATCAGTTCAAACAATAATAATCTTCCAGTAACAGTACAAAATGACTAACTCTTTCTAGCTTTCTAACTAATACAATACACATTACACTACTTCATACATTTTTTTTAACAATTCAGTTTTGATCATTTTCTTAAATGTACACATTGACTTGACATTTTTAACTTCATTCTCCAAACCATTCCATAATCCAATTCCCTGGATTGAGGTAGAACGTCCCTTCAAACAAGTTCTGAATTTTGGTTTTACAAATATATCTGTCCCCTTAAGATTATAACAACTTTGTCTTTTAACAAAATGTATTTGGATATTTAAAGGTAATGCATTATTCTGAGCCCTATACATAACTGATAAAACATTATAATCTACCAGATCATGGAACTTCACTAACTTCAGTTGATAAAATAATGTACTTGATGGATGACGGTAATGCTTTCTAGTGATTATTCTTACAGCTCTTTTCTGTAAAACAAAAATAGGCTTTGTAATAGTTTTAAACGCCTTCCCCCAAACATCAATACAATATATTAAGTGTGGAACAATGATTGTGTTATACAACAAATACAGAGCTTTATCATTCAATAAGTCTCTGACTTTGTACAGTACTGCAATCGATTTAGCTATTTTTATTCTTACAGAATTTATGTGTTGTTTCCATGTCAGTTTGTCATCAATGATAACACCCAAAAACTTCACCTCACTCACTCTACAAATCTCAACACCCTCAATTTTGAATGGAACATCAACAGTTTTCTTTTTATTACTGAATATCATGTAATTAGTTTTATCTAGATTTAATGATAATTTATTAAGTTTAAATCAAGTTTGTATTTGGACAAATTCTGTCTTCATCAACTCCAACATCTGTTCTATATCTTTACCCAAACAAAGAAATGTGGTATCATCTGCAAAAAGGACACATTTAAGGAGTCCTGACACATTTACCGGTACCCAGTCATTCACATGTAAAAAAAAAAATAGCTTTGGTCCAAGTAAGAGCCTTGAGGAACTCCACATGTGATATTACAGTTTCTATGTGGTTTTATGGAGGACGTATGACAAGTTCAAAAGAAAAAATTCTAAGCTAAAATATAAGATAAGTCAGTGAAAGCTTCTATGACCACTATCTGAACTTTGAGTGGAGTGAAGATCGGCAGATTTGGACCACTTTTAAATATTTAAATACCATCAGCATGGTTTTTAGAACATGGACATTCAGGGCTGCAGCCTCGGATGTAACATGGTGACTGTGGTTTTTGGACCCAGAACACATACTGCAGACCAGGAACTTAAAATAAAATGAAAAAGTAAATAAATAAAACAAAATGCTAACAGGGCAGCAAACTCACAGAAAGCAGGAGAAAACAACTCGAGGGAAAGACCATGACTGAGGTGTGGAAACCAACAATGCAGAACTGATTGGATTATGCAGAAAGACCGTTTTTTTTAAAGGCTCAAGCTGATGAGGAACTTAGAGAAACCTGTGCTAAATGAAGCAGGAACAAGTGGGTGTGGGCAGATAGAGCTGAACTGAGGAGGACTGAAATGATGACAGGAAAAAAAACAAAATAACATTGATCACATTGGGAATACATCTAAAAATAAAATCAAGTAACTAAAAACACACAGATCAGGATGTTGTTGGTCAGAGGAGCTCCTGCACGAGTCAAATCCAGTCCCAGAGCTCTAGAATTACAGAAACTAAACCAAGAAAAGACCGAGATGTCCGCAATGTGCGACTGTGACTGTAGCTCTAGAGTTTTCTCCCTACAGCTCCTCTACACCAGGCGGCACCCACAGATGCACACCTGCGGATCACTACCTGATGAACTGTATATGAATGACAGTGATAACTTCTCACCGACACTGGTGCATTGCCTGCCTTCTGGTAGTTGTGTTCCTGGACACATTTGTGTTCTTAGCATTTATTGCTAAACTAATTCCTTGCCCCTGCCCATTTCAGCATCCTCCTGTGTTCCTCCTATGCCCTGGACCTCCTTGTTTCTCTTGTGGACCTACTGTTGCTCTCTTCAGCTGCTCCTTGCCTTCCCCACTTGCCCACATGCAATCCCACTGGCACCTCCCTGGTCTACTACTGGAACCACTGGTTCCTCATCTCTATAAGAATACCCTCTTCTCCGACAGTAAGCTACAAGAGATAATCAGAACCACCTGTAAATCAACTTAGCCCCGTACTATTTATCCTCCTTGCTCTCCAGGATTTCCACACAGGTTGCACTTCTACTGTTTACATTATTCCACTTACTGTAACTAAATACTTAGTACTTGTCCTGGAATTGCTCATTTCGGTCATTCTGGGCATTAGTAGAAACATCACAGTGACTATTTTGACAGAAAATCTGAAGCCCAAATGTTCAGAACATGTT
This sequence comes from Garcialebias charrua, assembly GCA_038048925.1. NCBI lineage: Eukaryota > Metazoa > Chordata > Actinopteri > Cyprinodontiformes > Rivulidae > Garcialebias > Garcialebias charrua. The sequence goes on along the minus strand of JBBPBX010017272.1, from coordinate 17,954 downwards.
CACAATTCAAGAAAAAGGACCGGGAGACTCGAGCAAAGTTTCAAGGGAATGTTTTTGGACATGTTGAGGACTCCTCTGAGAAAGATGTTGAAAGATTGGCTTTAGTGAGTCTTTACGATCGGAACTGACACGTGTGGATGGAGCGATGGGGGGAATGGCCGGGACGAAGGAGAAGAATGGAGATGTGCGGTCTACTGATTCCGCTTTGTGTTGTGCACTCTTGTGTGTGTGTGTGTGTGTGGGGGGGGGGTGTATTTATGCTCAGTTTTTGTACAGTGAATCCCTGGATGGGCTCAGCACAGATACATTTATATTGATGCATGTGCACACAGACTCACAAACACAAAGTCTGTTTCAGCTAGAGGAAACACGGATAAAGCCACATTCTGCTCACACCTATACACACACACACATATAAATACCTCACTAAATACTAGATCGTGGGCAAATAATGAAAGCCTGTCTGCTCAGAGCAGCCAGAGTTTTACTGCTTTGGTGAGATAAGAAATTTGGCTCCATTCAGACCAGAGTAAGACAAGTCAACCCCCCAGTCAGTTGTTTGTAAATCACAATAATGCTCAGATACGTTCACAGATATTACAAATGGATCATCTTCATTTCCTCATTACAGTATCTGAAATCATTTGGAGTCCAGAGGAACTTATAATTTCTATGGAGCCAAGACATTTTGATAAGCACTGGAAGCTTTTACAGTACAGATAAGGCTGGTTTATACTTCTTGTTGCACGTCTTTTACCCCCCGTTGAGTGAAAAAAAGTTGCGCAACTTCCGTCTGCACTCCCGCTGCGATCCCCCGGTGACAGCTGTCCTACTATACATTGCCCCCAGTCAGCACTGCGAGACACGGAGGATGCGGCCCGGAGCGTGTGATTGGTTCAAAGTTTGTGGGCGTTTTTTGTTTGGATGTCAATATATGGTGTATCACACCGCTACCCGCTACTCTTCCAGAAGCCAGTTTTTGTTTTTGCTTTGACATGGATAGTTTTGAAGCGAAACTTGCCGAGGCGGTCCGGAGCGGGAATCCTGGCGGGACCAATCCAGTTCCTCCGTTATACCTGTCTTTGCAGTGGCTGGACACATACATTAAACACCGGGGGACGACTACAAACATTACAACAGCCGACATAACAGACTCACAAATCGAGGTAATGGAGCTTATCGTTATATTAAATCCGTTTGTCCAGATAAAGCATGCTGTGGGAGTGCTCGTGACGTATGCAGTGGAAGGGAAGAGGGAGGGATTACTATAATGTATCCCCCACGTCTTTTATAAGTATAAACACTCAATGCGGTCGGTGACACACACGTAATTACGTCATCGCTGGGCCGCAGCCGCACGTCTTGCATGAAGTATAAACAAGGCTAGAGTGTGTGTGTGGAGCAAGTTTTAGCATTTCAGTGACAGAAGCTGTCATAACAGTGGTTTTTTTTTTTGTTTGTTTGTTTTTTGTTACCGGTACCTGTGTTTAGATGTAGCTGCATTAGGAAGGATGGAGCTCCGACCTAAAAAAAACCCATCCATACATCCATTATCTTTACCCGCTTCTTCCTTTTTGGGTTACGAGTTCGTGTTTCCATGCACTTGCAGGTACACAAAGAGGCTGTATGACTTGCATATTAGTGGATGAATAAGTCAAAACTTGCAATTATATTTACAGTAAATATCATAGTGAGGGAAGATCATGAGTGCAGTCCCCCACTACCAGAAACTACAGGTGAGATTCCCACATATCAGGAACTCGTAAAGGTCAGCACAACTGGGGTGCAATGATTGAACCTCGCCCTTGGTGAACCACCTTCATGATCATGGTATCTCCCCTGCCAGGTAAGTATGAGTAATGCATTGCTAAGACAACAACCCCAAATTTGAGTTGAGAACTCTGGCTAGTGCGTTTCAAAAACCAATACTGTACTGTAATCTGAATTTCATTCATCTACTGCAAGTGACTCCTCACAAACTGAACATGTGGGCCATTCATCCAACACTAATTGCATTTCTTAGTTCCCTTATCAGTCAGTACACTCAGTGCAACACACTGACTATAGGAATTGTGCCGCCGCACGGTTCACCTGAAGTAATACAATCAAGCCTTTTCTAAAGGCAGGTGGGCGTCAGCGTCAGCAATGAGGCCCTGCCCTCTTTGCATAAAAGGGGCTGACGCCCCACCTTCATTCTCTTTTGCCCTTCACCTCGCTTCATATCTGAACTTCGCATGACTCTCTGTGACCGGATCGCTCGACTGGAGCTGAGCTCGCTCCCTGCCCTGAGTTTTACAGAGAACTTTCCTGTGAGCACCTGGGTTAGCGGAGGCTAACCCAATGTCGTTGACTTAACTTTCGAGGTTTTTTCTTCGGCTCTTTTCGCAGCTCAGCTTTGAGATGCTAAACTGCGCCACGTTACCCGCGTAGCTAACGGCTGCAGCTAGCTACCGAGAGCAGCTCGACGTGAGGACGTCTTCGCTACGGTTAGCGGTCGGCTAACTGGCTACAACTCGACGTCTATTCCCAGCCATGGCTCCGGAGAAGAGCAAGAGGAAGTCGAAGAACTCCAACAAGAACAGCAGGCCAGCGAGCCCCAGCTCCCGAGCCTGCCCCAACAGCTGTGGTTATTCCCCCTCAGCGGCGGACACCCACGAGGCCTGTCCCGTCTGCTTAGGGATGCTACACGCTAAAACTGCTTTGGACTCCCCCGAATCTTGCCCTCACTGCAACCAGCTACGTGAGGCCAAGAGACAGAGACGCATGGACTTTGTGGTCAAAGCAATGGGCGGCTCCACCACGGCGCGGGAACCGCTCCTCGACGAAGCCCTCACACCCACAGCAGAGCTCGAGGCTGTTGAATTGGAGGACAGTGGTCAAGCTTACTGGGGAGGAAACATGGACATGGTGGCCCCCTAGGGGACTCCACCGTCGAGTTCGACACGAGGGACTTGTTACGAGCAGATAAGCTCTCGCTAACAGCCTCGGGCGAGCTAACTGACAACGAAGCCGACAACGAGGACGAAGGAGAAGACGAGGACTTCTCCCAGATCCCCGCGGCAGGTCAACCAGAGACTGATGTGTCTGTCCCAGCTCTGTTCGAGCTGTGTCACAGAGCAGCGGACACGTTGCGGATAACTTGGCTAGAACCCCCACCTCGACAACAGGTAACGAGGTTGGCAGAGAATTTCTTCTTTGCCAAGCAGCAGTCGGCCACGAGGCACAGGATGCCTATTTTTCCCGACTTCCAGATAGAGCTGACTCGCACCTGAGCTGAACCCAGGGCTCCACTGACTTTGCCTCTCTCCCAGTTCCTAGACATTGCCGGAATGGAGGCAGCTGGCATGGCCAACATTCCCCAGATGGAGGATACATTGGCGGCACATTTAGCCCCCAGAACTTCAGGCTCCAAACCAACTCTGCCTAGCAAGGCCTGCTGCGTGTCGGCCTCCCAGCTCGAAAAATGTTACAGAGCACAAGGCCTTGCGGTCCGCGCCATGAACGCTTCAGCCATGATGCAGGCATACCTGGCGGAAAAACTCCAGGAGCTCCAGCAGATTTCCAACAAAAAGAAGGCGGCAGAGGTTCTGGAAGAGGCCCGCAAGGCAACAGACTTTGCTCTTCGTCTCATGGGCACAGCCGCCATCGCTCAGGGGAGAAGCATGGCTGAGATCGTCATCGCTCAGCGCCATTTGTGGCTAACACTGCCAGAACTGCCAGAGACCCAACGGAACCCTTCCTCCATCATCCCATTGAGTCCACGGGGCTCTTCAGGGAAGCTCTCGAAAGGATTCAGAGCATACTTGAACAAAGAAGGAAACAAGCCGGGGCCTTGCGTGAGGGGATGCCCAAAAAGCTTTTCGTGCAACCCAGAGACGCTAGTGGACACAGGGCCGCACAGCCTCGCCACCACTCTGCCACTCGTCGCCCCCCACAGAAACGGCTGGCGCTCGACGGAGAACTGCGGCCAAAACCCGCTGCAGGGCCGCCCCAGGCTGGCCAGGGCTGGGGAAGGCACAGATTTGTCCCACGACAGGCAGGCCCACCGAGGTCTTCCTCAACGAACAGGGACCAAAAGCAGAAGTCGGCCTGATGCAGAGCCGCCTCGCTATTTTTTAGGTACTCTCACCCATATGGACAATGGGGAGACCGAACTTTTAAAGCCAGACTTTGTGTGAAAAAAAACACGTTTATCTGGTGTGAATTATGTGTGCACAAAAAAATCACTCAAATGTTGATGTAATAAAGACATGTTCTTTGAGCACAGCAATAAAGTCTCAAAAGCACATAATGTCCTGTGTCGACTCAAAAACAAAACAAAACACAGCACCCTTTTTATGCAAAACGTGTCAGATAAAGGGGGGGGGCAGCATTCACACATGGCCACCTCAACCCTCATGAGACACGAACAGTCAGGGCAGACAATGAGCCCGCATACTTGATTAATATAACATGACTTGTTGAAAGTTTTTCCATGCACTTGCAGGTACACATAAGGTGGCTGTATGCCTTGCAGATTAATGGAAGAACAAGTTGAGACATGCAATGTTTCTTTAAACATCATACTAGCTATGTTTACATGGACATAAGTAATGGGATTAAACGGCCATTCAGAATAAAAATGCATCATGTAAATGTAAAGGATTATCAGGAGGTCAATATTAATAATGACCTCTTTACCTTAATTAATTTACTTATTCAGATTGAATAGTAATTTCACGGGTTCTTTTCTTTTTCAGTTTACCCAATATTTCTGTGATCTTTATGATGGATAAATAAACAAAGCCATTAAGTGACAAAGACGTTAACTTAGTTGGTATGCCAGGCGACACTACCATTTATTTAAAATAAATCACTAAATTAACACCATTACACTTGATTGACATGATTTCACTTTCTTTCAATTTACTACGTCAGCACACTTGAATTATAACAACAGACATAAATACTAGATGTTAAACATATTTAGTCTGAGGGCTCTTTAACTTAATTAGTTTCCAGCTTAGATTGAGAGGGAAAAGAATAGGAGGAGAGATGGTTTAAAGGAAATTATTGTGAGCATGAGACCAAAGTGACACTTCTCATCCGACTTCTGCTAAAATCCAGGTACGTTTGTAAACAGCTCTTTACCTTTTGACGACAGCCCGGTAAGAGAGAAGACCTTGTAGCTTTTCAGATGTACGGGTCCGTGTGGGAACCAGCACCTCTGAGCAGGTTATTCGTTTACGTTTCCAACGTCTCCTGGTTTCCGCATCGACCATCAGAAAATGTGTCAGCTTCAGGCCTCTGACTTCAAGATAAACTTATTCCAGGAAGGAATAAACAAAGTCTTGAGCTTACGCTCGTTCGAAGTGGATTCATAACGGCATGTTATACAATCCTTAGCTGAATGACTGTCCTTGGCGGGTGACAGGTATTCATTCAGCTCTTTGGGACGTCTTCATGTCTTTGAAGCGCCCAGCAAACTCTGAAGTGTTTCAGCAAAACTTAGGACTTAAGGAAGGACCAGTCGAGGAGTTCACTTGTCTTATCACGACCCAAGGTTACAGCCAGCAGCAGAGGGAAATGTTTAGGAAAAGACAGCAAGCTGGAGCCCTTTTCATGAAAAACAACAGATTAACTGTCTTCTGACTTTCTAAACAAAACCGTCCGGTCTCTGTGACCCGAGATTTCACCTTTAACACAGCAGTGAACACCGTTTAACTCTTACAGAATAACACAGCTTAAAAGCACACATCATGAAAATGACAAAAGTTATTCTTTTGGTCACATTAGAATAAAATCAAAGATAGAAATAGTCTCTTTTGGTGACTATGTTCTAAGATTACAACTAATGGAATGATTTTGTAGTAAATGTCTTGCTTTACTGAGAGGTCAGTAAAGGTCATCACTGGACAGTTCAAAAACCTTAGTTTGACCCTGGGTAGGTCCACTACATCTCCCCCCTTTTGGAAGCCATCGCCAGTCCTTGGGGATGGGGTCCAACACGAAAGGAAACCTTGAACTGTCTTTGATCTTGAAGTAATCCAGCAAGTGGAAAAGAAAAATCAAAAATTATAATCCCATAAAGTTTTTGGAAATTCCATACTGTTCGGAGGTAATCCCATTGCGAAAAGCTTTTAATCCTTTGGAAAACAAAGTCTGTGATCCCTTGGAAAGCAAAGTCTTATAATCCACAGCGGTAATTCCACAGCAGTAATTCCACAACGGTTAGTATTGTTGATTGATCAGCAACAATTGTTTTCATAATCAGCATGTAGAGGGGATCCCTCGATTGACGCAGAGGAGGCGACCCTTGGATGAAGGTTGAAGACCAAGCGTTGGAGCTGCAGGTCCCCACATCGAAGGTTGTTGGCTGGTTGGTTTCCAGTCAGTGCCACTCTGGTTCTATGTGTCATGCAATTATGTGGTTTTTTAGGTGGGCTTATGATTGGGATTTTACATTAAGCCTTACCTATATGCACCTGGTATGTAAGCTATCATGGTTTAGATCAGCTACAATTACCAATTAAGGGGTGGATCAATTCTGCAAAATTAGATATAGGGATTTATACCTATAAAATTTTGGAGGGCTTCTGTAACGAAGGCCTCTAATTCCAAACTATTCCTCCATTCATTACTTAGTTTAGGTTAAACTAAAATAAAAAAATGAAATATAGTTTGATCTAAATGTCTGTTGTCTTTTAGACGAACGACGCAAGATTTGGTATTCCTAGTAAATTTTGAAGTCTATGGCGAGACTCATCAAAATGAATAGACAATCTAGAATAGAAACGATCGAATCGGTTCAATTTAGAAATTGTGAGACCAGTGTAGTTTATGGTACCTTGAGTAGCTTTAAACTACATTGACTCTTCGACGATTGAGATTTAACAAAACGAACTGCATGTTGGCATAGTTAAATCCATATCATTCATTAACCAATGTTAATACAAAACCTTTTTGGCTGGGAGTGTTCAGAACCAAACAATATCTCAACTAATGACAACAGTAATGACTAAACAACAAGGAAACAACGTTTCACTGCTTCGACACACTCCTGTCGTCAGATTCCAAAGTGCAACACACAAGAAAACAGGTCTCAACTTTATGACCGAGGTCAAATTAAATCTCGTGGATTTAAACGGTTGTTAAGGTTAGTTTTTTGTTGTGGGTTTTAGGCTTAGCGTTTCTAAGTTCAAATTGGACAATGCGACTTATAGGGTGGGAAATATGGTAGTTTAAACCTGATTAGTTTATTTACTAACTTGTGTTTGGACGACCTTATTATCCCATGAAGTCGGTGAGTTTGTGAGATCTTTGTCTTTTGTGGAGTCATTGAACGCCTTGTAAGGTTTGATCTGATTTCGATGTACCCATTTAGCAATTGGCTCTTTGCGGCCTTTGCTGATTTTGATTTCGTAGACGACTGAGGACACTTTGTCTGTTATCAGATGAGGTCCAGTCCACCTGGGCATTAGTTTGCGGGCGAGAGTTCCGGTCCCGGACTCTCCTTTCCCGGTTGCTGGGGCGAACGTATAGTACCAGACTCTGTCTCCCACTTGGAGTTCATTATGAGAGGCCTTCTGGTCGTAGTACGCCTTGCGTCCTTCAGCGGATTTTTCCAGGTTTTTCTGGGCGAAAGCAAAAGTGTTTCTGAGGTGTACATTCAAATCTTTCATGTATTGTTGTGTAGTGTAGGCTGTCGCCATGGCGGCGTCGCCTGGTTGGTACAACAGGTGTAGAGGGAGAGTCATTTGTCGACCGGTCATCATCTCGAAGGGAGAGATGCCAGTTGATGTGTGTGGAGTGGCTCTTATGGCCATGAGGACCAGAGGGAGTTTCACATCCCAGTCCTTGTGGTTTGCAGCCACGTATTTCTTCAAAATACTCACCACAGTTCTGTTTGCTCTCTCTACTTGGCCTGAAGCCTGTGGGTGGTAGCCGACATGAAAGTTGGCCTTGACGCCTAGCGTCTTCCACAGTTCTTTCATCACTTCACCTGTGAAGTGTGTACCTTGGTCTGAGTTCACCCGAAGGGGAAGTCCAAACCTTGAGAATATATGATTCATTAACAACATAGCAGTTGTTTGTGCTGTGTCGTTAGGAGCTGGTAGGCATTCTACCCATTTGGTAAATGCACAGGTTACCGTGAGAAAATATTTATTTCCTCTAGAGCTCTTAGTGAGTGGTCCAACCCAGTCGATCTGGAGGTCAGACCATGGGAATGCAATGCCTCTGCTTTGCAGTGGTGCTCTGTGAAGTGGTCTGGTTGGCTGAAACTGGCCACAGACCACGCACCCTTCAATGTAGTCCTTGACATCCTTTTTCATTCCAGGCCAATAGGCAATTTGTTTTAATGCCGTCAGCGTGGCTTTATCTCCTTTGTGTCCTGCGGACGGGAGATCATGGGCATGAACTAACATCACCCCCCTTTGGTCATGGGGAACCACGAACACAGGTGAGGACGTTGGTCCATGAGCGAAAGTTAGGATGCCCTTGATTAGTTTTAGCTGTTTGCGCAGCTGATAAAGGACTTTAAGGTCTGGATCGGTATCCAGTTCGTCTTTAGACGGAGTGTTTTTGTCTGGATCAATCAGGTACAGTATCATGGAGTTGATAGCAGGATCCGACTTCTGCAGTTGGATGATGTCAGGGTCAGTCAGTGCGGGTCGTACGGAGACTGCGTTGTCAGCAGGTTTGTCCGCGGCCTGTGCACGTGTGACTGCCATAACCTCAACAGCAGGTTGTGTTGACAGAGTCTTGATCAACCAGGAGGAGTCGAAGGACCATAGAGGACCTTCGTCGGCTCCTTCTTTGGCTAAGGAATCTGCAATGTCATTGTAGTGCTTGTCATCGCCTGGGACTCTAGAATGTCCTGGAACTTTCTTCCAGTAGATCTGTAAGTCGTGTGATGTCACCAAGTGATCACATGCCATGAAAAGCTCTTTGTGTTTGACCACTTTTCTGTCGCTTGTTAGGAAACCGTTCTGTTTCCACACAGCGAGGTGACAAGCGAAACTCAAACGAGCATAGTTAGAGTCAGTGCAGATGACTAGCGTCTTGATGGAGCGTCCTACTACCATCTGGAGAGCTATTAGGATTCCCGCAATCTCAGCGTACTGAGAAGTCTGGGAGCCTAATTTGTAGCTGAAGGTAATCTGTTCTCGGTCTTGGAGGAGGACCCCTCCAACGCCTGCCCTACAGATTTTGTCGCGGAGGAATGAAGATCCATCCACGTACAATGTTGTCATATCCTTGCAGATATTGTCATCAAAGAAGTGGTGATTCGGGTCTTCAGTTACTGGGGTTTTTACCTCAGCCAACGGCTGGGTCGCTGGTACATCTTGTGTACACTTTTGGCAGAGTGCCAAGTCTGTCCCCAGATGTGACTTCTTGTTTTGACCATAACGTATGTCTAGGTTAAAACTTTGAAGCGCCATGAGCCACGTTGCAACACGTGAGTTTGTTACCACACCATCTCTGATGCGTTGGCTGTTCAGGAATGTCACTGGCTGGTGTTGTGTTTCCACAATGATTTTCTGTCCACCAATGTAGCTGGAGAAATGTTTTACTGCCCACACTGTGGTCAGTAGAGCTTTCTCACAGTCTGAGAATCTCAACTCGGGGCCTGCCATCGTTTTGCTGGCGTAGGCTACTACACGTTTGTCTCTGTCGTGTATCTGGTACAGACCTGCACTTATGCAATGAGCTGAGAAGCCCACTTCCAAGTAAAACTCTTTGTTGTAGTCTGGGTAGACTAAACAAGGGGCTGACTTGATCCTGTTTATAAGAGCGTCCATTGCCTGTTGCTGTTTGTCAGTCCAAACAAATGGTACGTCTTTTTTAAGGAGTTCAGTCAGTGGTTTCGCAAGGTCCGCATAGTTTTCGATGAATTGGTTCGAGTAGTTACACACGCCCAGAAAACTTTGTAGTTCTTTGAGATTGGTGGGGACTTTGAGATTGTCGAGGCCTTGGGTGCGAGTCAGCTGTGGTTGTACTCCGTCAGGACCTACAAGTAGGCCAACGTAGTCCACTTTGGTTCTGCACCATTGGCATTTTGACAGTGATATCTTAGCACCAGCAGTTGTCAGCTGATTCAGAACGTGGTCGATCTCAGCCAAATGTGAGTCCAGTGTTGGCTGCCTCAAAAGGACATCGTCCACGTAGATCAGTGTCCCACGCTCGTGGGCGTCTGGACATGCTTTGTTCAAGAAGATGTTGAACTCTGCAGGTGAGTTAGCGTAGCCAAAGGGACACCTGTTAAAGGTGTATTGACGGCCACCAAAAGTGAAAGCTAGTTTGTATTGATCCTCGTCGCGCACAGGAATGGTCCAAAAACCAGAGGCGATGTCGAGGGTCGAAAAGTACCTACCATTGGTGACCTTGGGCAATTCCTGTTGGAGCTGCGTCATAGGCCATCTGGATAAGGGAACTTGTTTGTTTAGCTTTCTGTAGTCTACAGTAAGTCTCCACTTACCATTTGGTTTTAACACCGGCCATAAAGGCGCAGAGTAAGTGCTGTTACAGTATCGGATGATACCTTTTTCTAACAGGTCATTAATGATTTCATCACTGGACAGTTCAAAAACCTTAGTTTGACCCTGGGTAGGTCCACTACATAAACATCCCATTTGGATTTTTTTTGTTTATTTAGTGTAATCCGAAATAATTTGTAATCAGAACGAAACAGGTGGTTTACGCCGATTAAAAATTTAACGGTGCACATGTATACGCTTAATCTGTTCTTTTTTTTTCTTTCGAGCATGAAAAACTGACCTGACTGGGCACGTGTGACCAACAGTATGCAATTTCCGCCTGGCTAACGCTATTAGCATGTCAAGGAAGCAAAACTGGTCGGTGAGCGACAACATTTTTACTGGAAACTTTGAAAGAGCTGAAAATGATCTGTATTACCTGTAGCTCAATCAGGGAGCACGGTAACGTCTCCACCGTCATTAAAACCTGTCACGGGACTATTTTGGACGCTCAGCTTTGTTTGCGTTCATCCCGGAAGTAAACCGGAAGTAGAACTTCTTTTTCTGTGTTTTTGTTTTATTTATTTTTTATTTTTTTAAGGAGAGTTTCGTTTACAACTCTGCACGTCAGTACTTCTGTTCAGAACAAAGCCAGCTGCATGTAAATACTCATCATGAACAGATTGTGGCCATATAAACGATAAATTTGAATTACATTTTTATTTAATCTGAAAACGTTTCCATCCAGTCAAAGAATGTTGCGCAAGTAAGCATAGCTAGTGAGGGGAGAGAGTGAACGCAGTCCCCCACTTCCAGAAATAATAGAGTCGAGATTCCCACATGCAGGGAATCGGTAATACTGATTTAAAGCATTTTTTACAAAAGGCAAAGAAGCGTGAACAATCTGTGATCCACATGGAAAATGCACTGTGGCTAGCCATGTTTGGGAAAATAAACATTTCATCTCAGCTTGAAGAAGGCTACAGGGTAGGGATTCAAGAAATTTACTTCTCTCAAGTATAAAAGGGCAAACATTTATGTACAAAAAGTAGAATACTACAGGACATTACATTATAATGTTGCATTTATTGTTTTCATTTATGGAAATACACTGGTGTGATACCTTAGTATATGTTTTATCATATATCTATTTTGGAGTTATAGCCCTCCACGCACTGGAGAAAACTCCGCCAGCCACCACTGCTTTCCACTGTTGCCTTCATGCTTACTCAAGATGAGAGTATGCGATGAAGTTGAACTCAAAGCAGTCTGCTCCTCAGATAAATATTGTATATTTGTCATGTATTTATGTATTTACAGGTAGTCCCCGATTTACGAGCGAGATCCGTTACAACGAGGCGCTCGTAAACCGGAAATCTCGTAATTTGGAACGGCCGCCATTTCTCTCGTAAATCCGGAAATCCGCTCGTAAATTGGAACGGTTTTCGCTAGCGCGACTAAAAACACTCTATTTTCATCTAAAAACTACTTTTGAGTGCATAAAAATGATCGGAAACGTGTGTTTATATGCTTAACTAACTAACTGTAGTGAAAAAACACATGAAAACTCAGTATTTTTTTCGTTTTTTCCAAAAATTCGCAGCTCGTAAGTCTGGAACCTCGCAGATCAGAGCGCTCGTAAATCGGGGACTACCTGTATATGTATATATGTTTCTGTGCAGTTCCCTGAGATGACTTCTGTTGTGACTTGTCGCTATGTAAATTAACTGAATCGATTTATCTCACAAATGTTAGTTAGATTCTGAGCCCACATCACAAGCTGAGTGTGTTTTCTTCATTTGCTTTTGTGGCTTCATATCCTGCTGGCTACAAGGACAACCTAATCAAGCAGCAGCTAGTGATGCTGCAGGAGTACCGTAGTTTCTGCATCTCCTTGATTATTCCATTGACTGTTGGTTGTGAGTGCTGGCAGCCTATCAATGCAAAGTAATTACAATAGGTTGCTGTGAAGTTGAATAATTGATGTCCTTTTTGGAGCTGATGTATGCTGAAAAACCTATCTGCCTGGAGCCGTGTCGGTAGTTTATCATGCGGGGGAGTGAGGGGAGAGTGCAGCCTGACTTCCAATGCTTAATGCCGTAATAATGATGCTGGTCTGGACCCATCAGCACCGAGGAACTCTGGGAGTTAGCTCCTGGAGCTGCGTGCATTTCAGTTGTCAGCATTTGCTTCAATCAATACAAAGAAGAAGAAATGTTCAGAGCAAAAGAAACCCCCCAAACTCCAAAGTTCATTGATCAGCTTCCTGTTTGGCAGCCCAGAACAGAGGATCTTTACAGTCCCTGTCAACGAATGAAACAGAATGTAGTCTGAGAATTGTCATAGTCTCAGGAAACCCAGATAGTTTGAAATATGAATGAGACAAACTAAGACGTAAAATACTAGGGAAGATCTCTGGAACCCTGGGGAGCAAGGAGAACAGTCAGGTGGTACTACTGACACAGGCGGGGGATCTAGTAATGATATTTCTCCTCTTACAGTGTTGGCCCATGGGGCATGGGCAGGACCAATGGGTTCCAGAGCATGGCCCAGCATGGACACAGTTGTGGCAGGCGAGTGGTGGAGGGCAACACATCCAGGAGAGGTTGTTCATCTAGAAGTGAGTGGGGCTCCACAGGATTAGGAAGTTAACTATTGTTATCTGAGAGCACAAACAGCCAGAAGCATAAATACCAAATAGGCTGTGCAATGCTCCAGCCGAGAGTTGGGCTCTTCTGCAGCTTTAAGTCGTGGTGGCTTGTCATCAGGGAGATGAGTGGCAAGTGTTGCTCATTAGGCGCCATCTTGGAACCTGCAGGCTGCAGAAGGCAGAACTCCCACAAGAATCCTGTAAACAATGAGTCCGCGTAACTGTTTTCCTGCTTTTATTTTAGTTTTTAACAATCTAACCACATCTACAGACTTTGTGCTAGTTTTCATTTCACACATCCAAACCTTCCCCTCAGTCAGGAAATGGGTGCTATGTGCTTTTACAAGTTTTGTACTTTTCAAAACATTCCATGTTGTAGTTTTAAAAATGAATGTCGTCAGTGCTCAGATTTACATGTGAAGGATGAATCTCATCTACAAAGTACTACCACAACAAATGAACAATGAGCTATGCTGAAATTGAGTCATTTTTGTGATGAAGTCATTATTTCATTAGATGCTGAGAAAACATTTAATTCAGATTCAGATATTCTTTATTGTCGTTCGCACCACATATGGTACATGTGGTGGAGCGAAATTATGTACACAGGGCCCCAGTTTCATCCAACAATAAAATGTAAAAGAAAAACAGTAATAAGATTTATGAACTAAGAAAAACATCAACATCAATTTGACCAAGTGGAGTGGGGTTATTTCTTCAAGACTTTAAAGTTGTTTCAATTTGGTCCCAAATTCATATCATGGGTGAGGCTGATATATATACCTCCCCAATGGCAGCAGTCCACACAAACCTATCCAGATATAGGTATGAGACAGGGGTGCCCGCTCTGCTCTCGCCACTTCTGTTAGCGTTAGTGATAGAACTACTAGCTGCAGCTTTACAGCAGAACTCCATCATTACGGGGATAAATTGATTAGGTACAGAGCACAAAGTTTCTTTATATGCGGACAACACGCTTTTGTATATCAGACCCTCTTACCAGCATTCCTGAATTACTTACTTTTCTTTAAAAAATTGGGAAAATCTCTGTGTATAAGGTTAAAACAATGGTTTGGACATGTCTAGAGGATGAGCAGTGGTTTGGACATGTCCAGAGAAGGGACAGTGGATATTTAGGTAGAAGGATGTTAGAAAAGCAGCTGCCAGGAATAAGACAAAGAGGAGATATATGAATGTAGTTAAAGAGGACAAGGAGATGGAGTGAGGACAAAGGATGCAGAGGACAGCGTGAGATGGAGGTTGACTCACAGTGGCAACCCCTGCAGAGGGAAAATCTGAAAGAAGAAGTTTTTGTTTTTGGTTGCCAGCTCCTGGCTCAGACTCTGGGTCAGTCTGCCCACAGGGCCTGGAATGTAACTCCACTGGACCCGCTCACATGGCATCCATCATGGACGGCCCTAATAGAAAAATAAGGGGCTCGAGGCAAAGACGTGAAACGTAAATATATGACAGCAAATACAGAAAATCAGAAGATTGATGTTTCATACGCAGCCATAATGTATATATCATTACAGCTTCAGAAGGTATTAGCTGAAGATTTCATGGGATACAAATATCTTCTCATCAGTTTAAATAAAGAGAGCATTTCTTGAAGGAATGCCTATCACCCACCACCTTGCATGTCAAGGTTTTATGTGATCTGTTAGGGCTCAAAGTAGGTGTTGGGATCCATCCATCATCTTTACCCTCTTCTTCTTAACTGGTCTCGTGGATGGGAACTATCTCCAGCTGTCACCGTGAGATGGGCGTGGGGGACCACTGGACAGGTCTTAAGTCCATCACAAGGACAGATGGACACAATGTAGAGTTAACAACAAACCTCAAATTAGTGTTTTTTGTTTTTGTCTATATTTTTAAAATCTGACTGACTTGAATATATTTTTGTGTTCAGCAAGGTTGATTATCCATGGCAGCCATCTTGAATTAGGTGGATATACATCCAGTAAGTAGAGCTTCAAAATGTATTTTGCTTTGAACTGATTTGAGGGGAAAGCTGATCTTTGGCTCTTTTCCAACGAGCCATGTTTGCTTTTATTAATACAAAAATTAGAAGAACGTTTCTTCTGCTTTGATTCTTATCTCAAAAACACATCAAGCACAGGGTTTTCCACACCAACAAATCTAACACCTGCTTCTTTCATTTTCTGATGCTCACTTTGAGCATATATTTAAAAAAAGGAAATAAAATGTTCTTAATCCAAAAGAAGTCCTGAAAGGCAAGCAGCAGGTGAGATATCACAGGAACAGTCCAGATACTCCTGAACTTGTCTTTCAGTGTAAAAATGTTTGAAGCACTTCATAAACAGTTTAGCTCTGCATTGTATCAGTGATTTCCCTCTGCACTGCTTCAGCAATGGAGCAGAACTTCTCGGCTGTATTTTTCAGCTCGGAAGTGAATTTTAGGGCTCACCATCTGCTCCAGCTGATCACACAGTCAGGTGATGTTTCATCAAGCCTTGTTCTAAGTCGTGAAGTTACTGTAAGTCGCATCATGCTGCTGTCATGGACTTGATCATTTTTGTCTTTTAATTGCTTTAGTTTTACATGTCCTATTAAAATCATGACTGATGGCGCACACAGATGGAGAAGAAAATCTAACAGATAAAAATAGATTCACTAAGAAAGTCACTTAAACAGTTTCATTTGTACATAATGAATTGAACCAAATCTGGTCAATCAAACATCATCCATCCATCCATCCATTATCTTTACCCGCTTCTTCCTTTTTGGTTCACAGAGGTTACTGGTGCCCATGTCCAGCCTTCGCTGTGCAAGAGACAGGGTACACCCTGGACAGGTTGCAGGTCCATCAGAGCCACATGGAGACAAACGACCATTCACTCTCTCACTCTCACTAGGGACAAATTAGAGTTACCAATCGGCCTAACATGCATGTTTTTGGTCATGTTTTTTTTTACATGCAAACACCACCCAGAAAGGCCCCCGAACCGAGATTTGAGCCAGGGTAACCTGCTCGCTGAGAAGCAGCAGTTACTGTGCCATTGTGCTGCCCCAATCAGACATCAATCAGTTCAAATTTGCCCCGTTAAGAAATTAACAACTCCGTGAAATCAAAACAGCTGTAATTTCTGACAGCATAGGGATGACTCAGACTAAATAAGTTAAAAACTTTGACAGGAAATGACTAATTAGTCTAAGAGAATCATTATTATCTTCATGTTGCATAAGGCAGGAAACCAGAACAATTAACATTATTAGATTAATTATTAGATTAATCTGTATGGATAAAGGCTGAACGAATGGATTGCCAATGGATAGATGATGTTGGATGGTGATTGGATGGTTGGATGATGTTGGATGATGCTCAGATGATGGTTTGGTAATATTTAATGGATGGATGATAGTTGGATGATGGTTGGATAATGGATAGATGATGGATTGACAATGGATGGAGGATGGATGGATGATGGATTGACAATGGCTGTATGATGTTGGATGATGGTTTGATGATTAGATGATGGTTGGATGATGGCCAGATGATGGTTGGATGATGTTTGAATGGTAGGATGATGGTTGGATGATGGTTGTATGGATTATGTTTGGATGATGGTTGGATGATTGTCAGATGATAGATGGATTGTTGGATTATGGATAGGCAATGGGTGGATGATGGTTGGATGGTGGTTGGATGGATGATGACTGGATGATGGTTGGATGATGGTCAGATGATGGTTGGTTGATGTGTGAATGGTAGGATGATCATTGGATTATGAATTGATGATGGTTGGATGATATTTGGATTGTTGGATGATGGAAGGGCAATGTATGGATGATGGTTGGATGATGTTGAATGATGGATTCTGAAGCTGTCAGAGCAGTTGGGACCAGGTTTTCCAGTCTGCAGTGAACTGCTCTTGGTGTCCGTCCTCCTGTGCTTCTCTGTGTGTTTGGTGTTTCACAGAGAAGAGATGGTCTGTGCTTCTGTTCTATGTTGCAGAGTAAAGCAGAGCTTTAAGCCACACGGCTAAACAGATTATTGCCATATCAATCATTTATGGTGACACCCAACAGTTGATACCTCAGACAATATTGACCAACAGACACAGAGATTAATGTTCCTGCACGTAAACAGACCTCTTCCTTTATCACCCCTTCTCTCCATCTTCCACTCCCTCCTCCTGAGATTTTTTTAAATGGTGGATCTTGTGAAGGAGACGCTCTGATGATTGACATCTCTCTGTCCAGTCAATGACCTGCAGTCTGCTGACGTCAAATCTTCAGCTTGACTCGGCTCACGTGGAACCTCCACCCAGTAGAAAAGGGACCCAGTAGATCCTAAGAACTAGTGGTGGGCGGATCGATTCAAATATAGATAATATCGATGCAAACATGGGTATTGATATTGATCAATGCCAGTGTAATGAGATCCATACTTTAGCTTCAGTTTCTCTCCTGTATGCACTGCTGCGGTTTCATCAAAGATGCGAGCCGACTGTGTAAGTGCCGCTCCTGTCACAGCACAGAGCAACTTTGCAAAGGCAGCCAGGGCCCACAGAGAGGCTTCTGGGAAAACGTCTTTGAACTCAAGGCTTCGGAGGTTGTTTTGTTATTTACACTTTATTTATTGCATTTACACTAATTATTTTTGATTTGTAGTTATTTTATCAAACCCAGAAAAGAAATTCACTGAAGAGGAGAAATTTTGTTTTATTCCTTTATATTCTAAATATATTTTACTGTTTTATAACATTTGTTACAGTGTGAAAGGTACAGTTTGCTTATTTAAGAAAAAAAATCCAGAAAAGAAGTGCAATGAAAGGACATTTTTTATTTAATTATCATAGTTTCTGAACACAATGTTTTAA
>JBBPBX010017271.1:9524-21424 GCA_038048925.1 Garcialebias charrua | reverse complement strand
TGAGGAGCCACAAGCAAACTGTGTCCCACAAGCAGCACACTCTCATAGTGGACTTATCTGTTTTTTTTCCCACTATGGGAGTGTGCTGCTTGTGGGAAACAGTTTGTTTGTGGCTCCTAAGATTGAAGAAGTCCTTTGGATGAAGGACGAAACATCTCAACAAAACAGAAACCGTCCAGATGACATGACTTCACTTTGTTGGGTTGTGGTATTCCAGTTGATATGTTCAAGAAACTAAACGACGAAGCCATAAAAATGATGTGGACAAAAAATATTAATGACGTTAGACAAATATTCACTTCAGCCCCACTGAGCTTCATTTTTAACGTCGTCTTGTTTATAGTGTAAATTGTCATAGAAGTCCAGTGATGTCAGCTGAAACAGGACTTACTCGAAGCGTTTAGCTGCTTGACACATGGAAGGGCTCTGCTGCTGACACCAAAGGTCAAAGGTCAAGCCACATTTACATGGTGGAGGCTGCTTTTGAATGAAAAGCCTTAAATATTTGACGCCCGTCCTCGATGAGGATGTATGTAGCTCTCATGTGAATTAAAAAATATATTGTTTGTCGCTGTAATGAAACATCAAAGGGTGATTTTCGATCAGTTTACAGCTTGTTATGTCCTTCAGCTTTAACAGGCTGTTGATTTAAATCAATGATCGTTACACTGAAGAAGATTGGATTTTTGTTCCACATGAAGTACTTTTAGACTGATATTTATGTACCAATAAAAACAAAAACCTTTTAATAAAACAATATTATGAAGATTTAGTGGCCAAAGCGAGTCAACTAGTGTGTAATTTTAGTATAATTTTAGTATGATTTTATTATGTGTATTTCTTTTGTAAAGCACTTTGTGATTTTATATCTGTGAAAGGTGCTATATAAATAAAGTTTACTTACTTACTTAACTATATTGATCTTGGGCGATTGGTTAAGGATTGTCCACACCCTCAGCAGTTTGCTTATTTTAACAACAAAACAAGTTTTTAACACACACTTCACATTTTATACTTCTCTTAGTATCTATTTTAAGGTGAATGTATAAAGATGAGCACCATTTATCACTTCTACAACCATCTTCTCCTAGATGTTTGCACAAAGAAGTGTCCAAACCAAAGCTGAGGACTGTGTGTCCTGCACTGTAATCACTTTATTCAAATCTGGTGTTTCTGATGAACTATTTAGCAGCTCGCAGCATGCCATGGTCACAAAGAAAAATCTTGTCAGAGTTTAATTTGTCCCTTCTAGGTTACTGTAGTAACAGTGAAGTAATGCTGCAACTTTAAAAACCAGCAGGGTTTGTTAATAGATGTCCTCAGTAACCTGGGAAGCCATTGTGTCTTTCAAACAGTGCAACATGAGGTGGTACAATTCTACCTCTGCGACTGATTTACTGACATCTGAACTACACACGTGCAAATTAAAAGTTTATTACTGCAACTATCACAAATTCTCATGTGTGAGGTAGCCATGTTGAGTTTAAATGTCAAGCCAGGTGAGAAATCTCTCACTTTCTAAATCAGAATCCCAGCTTCTAAGATGATTTTTCCAAATCATAAATTTCAACTTTTGAGTACAAATTGAACACACCATAAGATCTGGTTGAGAGTAGGCCTGTCACAATAAACAGTAAATCAATTTATTGCACGATAAATGAAAATTATCAACCTTATTTTCATGTATTGGCTTTATCGTTTCTTCGTGTCTCTCTCTCTTTCTACTGAAGACACTGGACGAAAAAAGACTCAACTCCAGTGCTCTTAACTGACCCCTTTGTTTCTCTTTAAAATCCGTTTTAACAATCCAAAATCGCGTTTTTGGATTGTTAAAAGCAGCTAAGCTACAAGCTAAGTTAACAGGCCGACCTTGTGGGGGAAAAAACCTTTGTCTTGTCGAAGCTCCAAAATTCACGGTTGAAACCCGTGCCCTTTGTGTAAAAAGTTTTTTCTCTGAAAAAAGAAGCTGAGAACTTGTTTGACTTTTTTATTAAAAGCTTTGTGTGAAAAATGCTACGCTAAAGAGCTCAAACCACACCGAGCGTCCGCCATTTTGAGAACCGAAGAGAGACAGCCCATGTCACGTCAAGGGGCCTCCCTCCCATTTTTTCTTAAATGGTAAATGGTAAATAGAGCTTACTTATATAGCGCTTTCCAGCCCCCTATGAGGGGCCCCAAAGCGCTTCACAGTACCAGCCATCCACCCATTCATACACACATTCATACACCGGTAGCGGTAGACTGCCATGCAAGGTGCCAGCCAGTCCTACCGGGAGCAACTCGGGGTTAAGTGTCTTGCCCAGGGAAACAACGAGGTATGCAGTGACCGGGGATCGAACCCGGGACCCTCCGGTCCTGAGTCGGCTGCCCTGCCTCTACACCATCTCAGAGACATGCTGCTTGCTCCCTCACTATCCATCCTTCGGTTCAAACAGTCTTATGCCATCCAGCTGTCAAAAAAAGGGACTACATGCAAAAAACATTTCTTCTTAAATTTGACAATACTTTCTAATTATTGTCAAATTTCAAACAATATTATCGTTTCTCGCAATAATTTCTGAGACAATTAATTGCCCAGCAACATTTGTTATCGTGACAGGCCTAGTTGGGAGGCCATCTTTGGGTACAAACTACTCGTTGTAGTGTGAAAATACAGTTATGCCATTATGCATTGGCAGCCTGTTGCTGGATTCACACTTTCATTTATAATGTCCTGGTTTTGTTCCATAAGTTGAACTCGCTGCAGACATTTTGAGTCGGCAGCTGCAGCCGTGCTGGATGTTCTGTAGAACGTGCAGAACTTTGAAGGGGAATGCACAGTCAGGTTCTCAGCTAACTCCTCCGTGACAGATTCCCTGATTAATCCTGGAAGCTGGAAGGAAACTGGAGCAGCCTGATAAAATCCACACAGGCGCAGGGGGGACAGGCAAACGTTAACGAGGAAGTTCAAACGGGGAACGTTCTTGCTGCAAGATGGCTGAACTAATTACTGCAACACTGTCTGTGTCACCCGGAGCGTAGTTAACTACCGACAGATTGGCCTAAATGTCATAAAGTGGAACTTCTCTGGAATATATTACAGTATACTGTACAATTCTGGAAGAATTTAACTTTTATTATTTTCAAAGAATCTGCTCAGTTCAGTTCTCGGATAGTCGGTTGTTTGCCATGATTAAAAAATAACTTAAAGCACTGCTTTTTTGTTGCGAATACACCCTGTAGTGCGCCATTTTTTTTATCAAATGTGAAATTTTCTCAAACCATGCCTTGGTCAAATGTTACATAAACAATGGCAATACTTTTATTTTGTTTATTAATTGAGTATGTCTAAAGCAGAAAAATAGAGCTTAAATTCTGCAAGAATAAAGCAAATAACTGATACGATGAATAATCACTTGAGTAGCTTATAATATTAAATTACCTGCGTCATTCCATATCATGCAGGCCCTTTGTGGATAAAATTAACCAGCTATGAATACGCCTCATAGGGCTGGGCAGAATATTGATTTTTATTCAAATCTTTTTTTTTTTTTTTTCAAATAAGCTCTGAAATCCTTTGAGGCAGTTTAGATCAGGTTACTCTGACATGGCTCAGAATCCTTTGTTCCATCTGAAATCAGTGGCAGTGGGACTTTCCTTCAGTTAGTACAGGAAAACAACCAGCTTCAAAATAAAAGAATGAAGATTGTTTGAAACGTTTTTCTGTTTTGCATGATTTTTATTTCTCTACTTTATAATAAAGCACCATAATCTTTGAGATTCTGTGTCACGAGGTAATCAGTTGTACATTTAGCTCCAGTGATTACTTTCTAAAAGTTTGAGTACTGTACTTTTCGGACTATAAGGTGCACTTTAATTTTCTCAAAAATTGACAGCGAGCCTTATAATCAGGTGCATGTTATAGGCTGAAAAATACGGTAACATTCATCCAGTGGTGCATGAAATATTTTGCTAACAAACAGGGTAGACTCTAACAGTAAAAGCTTCTTTTTTATACTTTTTATTCATGTATTTAGGAAAGATGAGTATCATTCTGGTTATTTGTTGTGAATGACATGGCTACTATTATCAAAACAAATTTCAGCACAATATCCATAAAACTAACCAAATTAGATCTTGTTTGTGTTTTTTACAGTGAGGTTGGTGTGGTGGCCATCTTAATTTGAATTAGCACCAACAGTTAAGGAGCTGTGGATCTTTATCCAGTAATTGTTCCATGAAAGTTTTGATAATATTCATTCAGTGGTTCATGAAATAATTTGTTAACAGACAGAGCTGACTAATGCATACAGTTTATTGCTAAATTTAGTGTTGTAGTACTCGAGACCACTTTTTGATGGCCTTGGTCTCGTCTTGGACTCGACCGTATTTGGTCTCGGTCTTGTCTCGGTCTCGGACATTGAGGACTCGGGATTTGATTTCAAGACCAGTCAAGACCACAACTGTGGAAATATCACTAAACTGCCAGAATATATTCCAGTTTATTTAACATCTTTGTTTTTATTGGATGCAAAACACACTGGTTCAAATCCAAGTGATAATGTGACTCATTGCTAAATGCACGTTTTATTACCGCTGTCACGCCCATCCGCTTTCACTCGCACACGATGGTCTGGGCATGGGAGAAGATGTCTGCCATATCATCAGTTATAAAATGTGGCTATTTAACTCACAAAGAATATAGGCTACTTGTAACTAATATCCATTTATGTAAATGTTTAGGTGTATATCTACAACTTTACTGAAACCACTGTGCAACTATATGGTTATCCTTGGTGTTGAGTTAGGACTTGTCATGTGATGAAACTGCTTCCAATTTAACAGTTGTGTAATTTAACAGTTGAGTCACATGAAGTTAGGTCACTGAATGTCTGATTTCTTTGTTATGTAGCTTTGAAATTTTGTAAAAGCTGATATATTCATTCAAAAGCAAACTTAAAGTTGCAGTATGTAATTATTAATAAAAAAACATTTAATAATAAAATGTGATATTTTATTTATTTTATTTGAGGTCTTGGTCTCGACTTGGTCTCGCCTCCCTCAGTCTTGAACTCGACTTGGTCTCGGTACACTCTGGTCTTGGTCTTGCCTTGGTCTTGGATTAGGTGGTCTTGAACACAACACTAGCTACATTTAAACCATATATGTTGCACAATCTATTAGCACTCCACCCTTCTGTTGGGAATCAGTCTCTGCTACTACCACAACAAATTTTTACTCAAAACATTTAAAACTGACTGATTCATAGTCATTTTTATGTTTCTTTAAGTTAGTTGGTAGAGATGGTCATCTTGGATTGGGCTGACTCCAGATGTTAAACAATTGTAAAAGGAAATCCAACGACTGTTTTCGGAATGTTTCATTAACACTTGTTCTGTGGTTCAAGAGATATTTTGCTAACAGACAGGCACACACAGACAATGGAAAAATTATTGCTTAAACTTCTTAAGGCCAATAATATTTGATTTAAAAAGTCAAAGTTCAGATTGAGTCAGTACTCTGGTCCAGGAGGGTTTATCTGAACAAACCTGAAACTAGCTGCAGGTTTACAGAAAGGCAGATGGGCTCAGACAGCAGTGAGCATGAAGGGGGGGAGGAGGGAGGGAACTAACCAGGATGCTGTGCGGGAGAGGGAAATGAAGGAAGGTAGGAAACATGTTTTAGCAAAGCTAAATGAGATGGGATTAGATACACATAAGAAGTCACCAAATCGCCATGTGACCCTCCTGACCCCACTCTCCCTCCGCCAAGTCTCACAGATTCATCCACCTCCCACCCCCATCTGCCTGTCCGTGCATAACACAAGAGGATTTTTTTTCTTTCTAAAAACAGAAAGAAAAACCATAAAGTCAGCTAGATCTCCTTTGCTCTTTCACGCGCATATCTGTGCACGCACACACACTCGATTAATTTTAGAGATAATCTGGTTCCACTAATGGATTCCCGTGTGCTCGCTACTCTGTTATTTATCTGTGCCAGTGGGCAAAAAAAGTGTACCTTTTAACTGCATCGAATGTCCCCCCCACAGTTTTCTTTATCTGGCTTCCTTTTCGAGTTTTTGTAGTGCAGCAACACACGCACACAGGATCTGGGTTAGGTCTCGCAGAGTCATTATGAAATAAAAGCTGCACACTTCCTCAGGAAAACTAGGGCTATAAATGTTCCATTCAGTTCTTTCCAGAGGTGACAAACTAATGAGTGACATCAGCGCAACCTTTGGATCATTGGTGCGCTTCAGATGGCTGTTGGGGGTTTCTTCTTGTTTCCACTTCTTTAAAAAGTATTAGGTTTATTTTTTTAAATTTATACTTAAAGGAAAGACTCAAAAAATGACCACTGGAAGTTTTTTTTTTTTTACCTTCACAGTTTCACAAAGTTT
This sequence comes from Garcialebias charrua, assembly GCA_038048925.1. Classification (NCBI taxonomy): domain Eukaryota; kingdom Metazoa; phylum Chordata; class Actinopteri; order Cyprinodontiformes; family Rivulidae; genus Garcialebias; species Garcialebias charrua. The sequence goes on along the minus strand of JBBPBX010017271.1, from coordinate 15,045 downwards.
AGACAGTCTTGCAATCCTGATCTTTTCTTGGGAGAATCACCCAAAACACGTGTAGGTCTCTAGTTTAATTCCTGTTTATTTCTTTATTTCTGGATGTAAATTGAAATTATTTTTTTTTGGATGATTATTTCATTGACGTCAGAAGTGTTCATAATGTGAGGGAAGACACATAGGTGGGGGTGGCTCTGGGGGTCCTCCCCCAGAAATTTTTGACTAAAGTGCATGCCATTTTCCTGCATTCTGGTGTATTTTAATGGGTTGTTAAACATCTACATTTAAACATACTTTTTTTTCTTATCATCCTCATCAAACCCTTAAAATAGAGATGCCAAAAGTTTTCAATAGCAAAGATGGAACTAGAGCGGTCATTTCTAAACGGAACTCGAAACCCGGCCCGGACAGGGCCGGTCTTGGGCTTTTAATTAGGTCAGGATCAGCCACGATCCAATTATATGATGACATGGCCTGCCATACAACCACCAGCTGCACACGGCCATTTCACTGCGAGCTGACTGGCCTTGAAAGAGGTAAAAAGTTCAGTTAAGCTTCAGATGGGACTACTGCCAGACAGCGATCCATCGTCCAAATGGACATTCATTCAGCCGCTGCACTCAGCAGACGTATGTGGCCGATGACCCAAACAGGTGAGATCCCAAAGCAGACTCGTGTGTCAGAGCTGTCTGTGTGTCTCAGTAATTCAGAAGAAAACATGCAGAAACAAGGTTTAAATGCTTTTTTAAGGCCATGAATGTACAAACATCCTCTCAGCTCCGAATCCTCTGCCGCTTTTATTCAGAAGTGCGTCCCAACTGTTAATAAATAATTAAAAAAATAATAATAATTCCGGGTTTGGACCTATAATTACTGTCACTGGGTGGGGTTTGAAAATTATGACTGCGGGATGGGGCTGGGCAGGATCAGATTTTTGGGCCCGAATACAGTACAACTCTAGATGGAACCAACTGAATCCTTTAGCATCTCAGGTCTACACCATACTCTTCATTCTGTTAATTCTAATAATATTCAGTCAATGAGTAATTCTACCTGCCCACTCTGGGCTTGTGGGTTCATGACTGGCGCTGTATCTCAGAAGGACTACAAGACAAAGTTTCCCAGTTATGTGGTGACACATCATACTATTACTGTATTTAAATTATATGTGTTACGTGCCACAATCCAATGACTCGATAATTACCGTATTTTCCGCCTGATAAGTCTCACCTTTCTATAAGTCGCTTTGTCCAATTATTGGCAATAAATTGGAAAAATCTATAAACATGTCGCACCTTCAGTTAAGGCGCATCTATTATGCATCACCGCTACGCGACGCGTCAGCGCCTCATTTGCCCTGCTGAAAATGGCGGCCACAGAAGCATGCACGGAAAGACTTTCAACAAGATTAACACAGTAAAAACAATTATTTGTCTGCTGAAAATTATATCTTAATTAACCGTTCCTTAAAAAAAAATTCACGTAATGGTCAAATCTGCTGGATTTAAATTGTTTGGCTTTGATGTCTTCCAAATGGTCGTGCGCTACGAAAATAAATTATGAATAAATCGAATTTTAGCTCAAACAACTCCAACAGCTAACAGTTTGCAAATGAACACCAAATAATTACTTTCTGTAAGTTTAAAGAAAATCCACAGTATGGTTTATGAGCTATTTGCTAAAATATACACGGAAAAAAATCGAAGCTAGCCGCGACACGTTTATGCCCATAAAACATTGACTTTTATCTCAAATAACTCCAACAGGTAATAGTTTGTAATTGAACACCAAATAATTACTTTCTGTAAGTTGAAAGAAAATCTGCGTTGTGGTTTATGAGCTTTTTGCTAAAATATACACGGAAAAAATCGAAGCTAGCCACGACACCTTTATGCCCATAAAACATAAAATTTTATCTCAAATAACTCCAACAGCTAACAGTTTGTAAATGAACACCAAATAATTACTTTCTGTAAGCTTTAAAAAAATCTGCGGTGTGGTTTATGAGCTATTTGCTAAAATATACACGGAAAAATAAAGAAGCTAGCCGTGACACGTTTATGCCCATAAAACATTGAGTTTTATCTCAAATAACTCCAACAGCTAAAAGTTTGTAAATGAACATCAAATAATTACTTTCTGTAAGTTTAAAGAAAATCCGCATTGTGGTTTATGAGCTATTTGCTAAAATATACACGAAACAAATCGAAGCTAGCCGCGACACGTTTATGCCCATAAAACATCGAATTTTATCTCAAATAACTCCAACAGCTAACAGTTTGTAAATGAACACCAAATAATTACTTTCTGTAAGTTGAAAGAAAATCTGCGGTGTGGTTTATGAGCTATTTGCTAAAATATACACGAAAAAAAAATCGAAGCTAGCCGTGACATGTTTATGCCCATAAAACACAGAATTTTATCTCAAATAACTCCAACAGCTTATAGTTTGTAAATGAACACCAAATAATTACTTTCTGTAAGTTTAAAGAAAATCCGCGGAGTGGTTTATGAGCTATTTGCTAAAATATACACGAAAAAAAAAGCTAGCCGCGACACGTTTATGACCATAAAACATCGAATTTTATCTCAAACATCTCATAAAGCTAGTCAGTTGTAAAAGTCCATACAGTGATTACTTTCGTTAAGTTTGATAAAAATGTGTCCTGTGGTTCTTGACTTATCTTGCTAACAAACACAGCTAACAGTAGTTTCCTCCAGAGCAGGAGGCCGGGTAGCGACGGAGTGCGTCCGACCAGAGGAGGCTGCCTTCATACACATGAGCTAGAAACGGTTGGTGGACTCTCTGGAAGTGTCAGAGCTCCAGAGAAGGAGGCCAGGCTGTGACAGAGTCAGTCTGACCAGAGGAGGCTGCCTTTGGACACATGAGGTGGGAACGGTCGGTGTACCCTAGTGGACAAAAGTGGTACTGCACCATTTTTTGCCAAAATGAAAAACGGTCATATCTGAGCCAAAAATTTGTCTAAAAATATGGGGAAAAATCCATAAACACGTGTCTCGTAGGGCATGCAAATTAGGCAAAAAACTGTGACTTATAGTCCGGAAAATACAATAACTTGAACGGTGGTTTGCAGGCAAAGTTCAATCTTGTCTTATCAGTTTCATCGTCCTCATTTAACGAGACAAACCGCAAGCTCGTTTTAGTGAAAAAGGTGCCAATTCTTTGCACATTTAGCTGAGTCTGTTTCTAGAGCTTCCTCTTTTTAACTCTAGTCTTCTCCATGCTACCTTTGCTCTGTTTACTTTCCATCTTTCAAACACCACTGACTGAGTGCACTGACGTGTTACGCCAGGGTGCGTCTGCAAAAAAACTAACAAACAAAAACAAGAGAAGAGAGCTGCCAGTGGAGGCGGAGCCAGCACTGGGTGGAGGCGGGGCAACCCTGCAGTGATAAACTGATGGCGTGAATAAATGATTCAGTCATAGCCGGTGATAAAACGACTGAGAACTAGGGATGCACCGATCCACATTTTCTTACTTCCGATCCGATCCCGATACAGTACTTAACTCTGGGTATCGGCCGATACCGATCTAGTTCCGATATCATCATCACCACTGATTGTATATGAGGCTGTTATAGTGAATTTCTTGAATGGAGAGCACATGTGTTACACCATATTCTGTGACTACTGTCTTAACATTGTGCGAGTTAAACCCAATGAAGACACTGTGTTACAATGAATTTAAAAAATAAATTCAATGTATAGTTTAAATCTGTATCCGAGTCAATGTATAGTTTAAATCTGTATCCGTTGATCAAAGCCAACAAGAATTACAACTCATAGTGCCACAAACAAAATTTAAAACGGGGAGTGGACTGTGTTGATTTCCCATAATGCTTAGCGGTATGTTAGTGTTCCGGGCCGCACCATGAGTGAGATGGACGTCTGTGATATAGACCTGCCTCTTGTGTGCTATTAAAGTTTGGGTGTTTCCTGTTGTGAGGATCAGAGTTTCTTCATTGGGTTCAACACACACAATGTTAAGACGGTAGTCACAGAATATAGTGTAACACACGTGCTCTCCGTTCAAGAAATTCATTCCATAGTTTGAAGCCAACGTGCATCATGGATCGGAAATATCAGTAGGTTGGATTGGAAAATCCGATACGTAAATGTTGCTGGTATCGGAGGCCGATACCGATATTGGATCGGATCGGCCCCATCCCTACTGAGAACCAGCACTACATCAGACCGGCTGACTGGGAAATGTCCCGGTCCTCCCAATTAGGCACTCCGGGCTTGTCTTCTACTCTGAAAAGTTGGTCACAGATTAGCTAGCGCAACATGCTAAGAACGTTTTGGTGAGGATGCCTTTTCAAGAGCTTCTGTCAAGTCAAACTTCTTTTTTGCGATATCTCAATTAGTAGTGGACAATGTCTTAATGGACCACTTGTTATCCCACTTAAGATGTTTCATAAGAATAAAATGAGATGACTGTAAAGTTTTCACAGCAACTTTGTGTTTTAAGTTCTCTCACACCGTCTTATTCACTACGTAAAGCACATCCTCAACCCTTTTGACATTTTGGTAAATGTTTCTTTCAGTAGGACACAAGAAAGGAGCATAACAAAAGAAAGTAAAAATAAGGTAAAGAAGTTTTCAGAAATAGGAGCAGATGAAAGACTTGGTTTTAAATCAGAACCGTACTGGACTTATTATCTGGTAGTCAAATGACTGCCTTCTTAATTTGTCAAATCTCTCCCATACGACAACAGAGAGGAGACAAATGACGGTGGCAAAACATGCCTCCAGTTAGTGGTGTGGATCAGCCTGGACAAAAATAAATAAAAAATAATTGTATCACTTGGGTCAAAGTATTAAATGTGGTATACAGTACTGTACTTCACTTTTTTCTTGGATAAAAACTACTGGTTCAGTGAGACAAAAGGGGGTGTTTATAGTGAGGGTTGTGTCTCTGTGGTTTGCACAACATGCTAGTTTTATTCAACAATATTTTCATACTTTGTTGTTTCAGCTGTAACCAAGCAGAAAAACTACTCTTTAATTTCATCTTGCACATTTTAGATTTTGTTATTGTTGCTGTTGTTGCAATGAGCCACTTTTTGTTAAAAGTCTTTAAAAGCAAGGCCACAACCATCAAACATCTGATGAGTGCAGCTCTCTTGTTCACTGTGAAAACTTTGCTGTATTTCAAGACATAGTTTGTTCAATTTTGAAGTGATGATCTGTCACGTAGTTGTCAGTAGTTGGTACTTTATCAGCTGTGTCATCAGTCAGAAAACTTGGAGTGAAGAAAAAGGCAAAGACTTCGTCCAGGCCAGGCTAATCGCTAGCCAAACGATGGCCTCTTATTTAAGGTTTTCATGCAAAAATGTCTATGTTTATTATAAACTAATGTAGTTACCTCAAACCAGTACAGTAGTCCCTTGTTTATCTCGGGGATCCGTACCCTGAAGCCCTGCGATAAATGAAAAACTGCAAAGTAGGAATACAAGTAGTAAGTAGTAGTTTATTTTAGAATATATATACAGTATATATACAGTAA
>JBBPBX010017270.1:35064-47067 GCA_038048925.1 Garcialebias charrua | reverse complement strand
TCTCTAGTTTTAGCTTCTCTCCACTGGCTCCCTGTTAAGTCCAGAATTGAATTCAAAATCTTACTTTTAACCTACAAAGCTCTCAACAACCTAGCTCCATCTTATATTACAGATCTTATTGTTCCATATTTTCCTAAAAGAGCACTTTGCTCTCAGACTGCAGGTTTACTTGTGGTTCCTAGAGTTTCCAAAAGCAGAATAGGCAGAAGATCTTTCAGTTATCAAGCTCCTCTCTTGTTGAACCAATTTCCAGTTTCTGTCCGTGAGGCTGACACATTATCCAGTTTTAAAACTGGGCTTAAGACTTTCCTTTTTGATAAATTCTATAGTTAGGGTTGGCTTGTTATGCTGCTATAGGCTTAGACTAGAGCTGTCATTTCTAACCCAGGCCTAGACCCAGCCCAGTCTGGCCCAACACGAAATTTGGTCCGGGTCAGGCCAAAATAATGTGCTAGATGGGTGGGCCGTGTCGGTGTCGGGCTTTTGATTGCGTAAGCAGTTGCACGCGGCTGATGATTCAATTTGGATCACCAGCCACACGCGGCCGGTTGAAAGAGGTAAAAATAAAGAAATAAAGAAATAAAATCAGTTAAGCTTCAGATGGACCACTGCTAGCAACCCACCTGAAGCTTAACTGGATGCAACTGCTGCATCAGTGGATGTGCGCAACCGACGACCCAATTTGGATCATCAACCGCACGCATCCGCCGACCGTTAATAACTACAATAATAATAATAATAATAATGAATTCCATTTATAATGCACTTTTCATTAATAAAAATCTCAAAGTGCTATACTATATATGCAATACTATAATATTATAATAATTTCAATAATCTGCTGACTCTTGTTAATAAACAAGAAATCTTATATCTTCCTTTCTTTGAAATATGTTTTAAATCATATCCAACAAGTCTTTTTTTGGCGACTCTGCTATATTGCGTGGACATTGGGGGGCAGTTACCCTGGATTGGTAGACTGGGGTGGTGGTCCCCCTATTCAAAATGTTGGACCGTAGAGTGTGTTCCAACAACAGGGGGATCACACTCTTAAGCCTCCCTGGTAAGGTCTATCGGGGTTCTGGAGAGGAGGGTCCGTCGGATAGTCGAACCTCGGATTCAGGAGGAGCAGTGTGGTTTTCCTCCTGGTCGTGGAACACTAGACCAGCTCTACACCCTCAGCAGGGTCCTGGAGGGTGCGTGGGAGTTTGCCCAACCAGTCTACATGTGCTTTGTGGACTTGGAGAAGGCGTTCAACCTTGTCTCTCGAGGAGCCCTGTGTGGGGTACTCTGGGATTATGGGGTGCCAGGACCTTTGATACGCTGTTAGTTCCCTGTACGACCAGTGTCAGAGCTTGGTCCGCATTGCCGGCAGTAAGTCAGGCTCGTTTCCAGTGAGAGTTGGACTCCGCCAAGGTTACCCTTTGTCACCGATTCTGTTCATAAGTCAGAGTCAGAGTCAGAGAGTCTTTATTGTCATTTGCACCGCATGGGGGGCCAAGATGGTGTAGAGGCAGGGCAGCCGACTTGGGACCCGAAAGACCCAGGTTCGAACCCCGGTCACTGCATACCTTGTGGTGTCTATGAGCAGCACAACTCATCCCAAAATTGCTCCCCGGGCGCTTTCAATAGCTGCCCACTGCTCCACCTGGTGGTGATTGGGTTAAATGCAGAGACAAATTTCGTCTTGTATGGAAACATACACAGATGACAAAATGTGACATTATTATTATTATTATTATATGGTACATGTGATGAAACGAGATTACCGTATGTACACAGGGTCCCAGTTACATCCAACAACAAAATGTAAGAGAAAAACAGTAATAACATCTAGGATATAACTAAGAAAAACATCAACTAGTAATACACTAAGCCCTAATGTAATAGAAAGACATCATTACAAACAGCAGCACGAACACGAGTCTGTATGAGCAGATGGTCACAGATGAACACAGCAACAAGAAAACAGATCAGCATCAGCATGATGTGATATTTTGCAGTGTTTATTCTTATTATTTATTTATTCATGAGTCTAACAGCCTCAGGGTAGAAGCTGTTCCTCAGTCTAGTGGTTCTACATTTGATGCTCCTCAACCTCCGTCCTGAGGGGAGTGGGGCAAAGAGTGTGTGTGCTGGGTGAGTGGGGTCTTTCATGATGCAGGTGGCTCTTTTCCTGCATCTGGAGGTGTAAATGTCTGTGATGGTGGGGAGACTGACTCCAACAGACTTCTGTGCAGCCTTCACCACTCTCTGTAGAGCTTTCCTCTCTGCAACTGTGCAGCCTCCATGCCACACGTTGATGCTGGAGCACAGGATGCTCTCCACTGCACACCTGTAGAAGGAGGTGAGGACTGAGCTGCTCAGACCAGCTCGTCTCAGCCGTCTGAGGAAGTAGAGTCTCTGATGACCTTTCTTGATCAGGCTGGTGGTGTTGTTGCTCCAGCTGAGGTTATCATTCATGTGTACACCCAAGTACTTGTAGCTGGAGACCACTTCCACTGCAGATCCACTTATGTTCAGTGGGGTGTGGGTGTGTTTGTTCCTTCTGAAGTCCACAATCATCTCCTTTGTCTTCTTCACATTCATGTGAAGGTTATTCTCTTTGCACCAGCTCTCCAGGTGTTCCACCTCCTGCCTGTAGCTGGACTCATCATTGTTTGTGATGCATCCCACCACAGCTGTATCATCTGCAAACTTTACAATATGACAGCCTGGATGTGTGGCTGTACAATCATATGTGTAGGGGTTCCAGGTCCACCAGCCATTCTCTCTCCAATCAGCGGCAACCAGCCACACCTGTTCCTGGTTTGGAGGACTACTCTGCCTGGGTATAAGAACCTCTGCCAGACATGCCTTCAGCGCCGGGACATTATCAAGCTATGGTAAAGTGTATGATCAGTCACCAGTCTGTTTGTATCCGAATAATGTTTTGATCTCCTACAGAGATATTCTTTTCTAACTCAGACGACCTGTTCCTCTCTCTCAGCCAAGCACTCACCTTGCATCTCCGTTCTGGACCGCCTGAAACCTTGGAACTCCTGGGACCTCTCTGGACTAAACCACAAGAAACACAGCAGTAAGAACAAGAGCCTCATCATCATTAATCCATTGCTTTCTAAAGACAATTCTGGATACTCACCTTGTCCCTGCCTTCTCTTTTTCAGTCTGGAGGATCTTGACCTGCAGCAATAAAATAAATCATTATTTTTTACTCCTGACTCTGTTCCTTCTTCTCAGTCAGCCACTTGGGGTCTATATGTCTATAAATATGACAATATGTGAGCAGAGTGAATAGGAGAGGGCTCAGCACACATCCTTGAGGAGAGCCAGTGGTGAGGGTAATGGTGGAGGAGGAGAAGTTGTGGATCTTCATGGACTGAGGTCTGTTTGTTAAGAAGTCTAGTACCCAGTTACAAACGGAGGAGCTTAGTCCAAGTGTGGATAGTTTGTCCATCAGAGTTTGGGGGATCATGGTGTTGAAGGCAGATGTGAAGTCCACAAAGAGCATACGGACGTAGGAGTCCTTCTGATCCAGGTGGGTGAGAGCAGTGTGGACCACAGAAAAGATGGCGTCCTCTGTTGATCGGTTCTCACGGTACGCATACTGATGAGGGTCCTCGTTGATGTTGACGGTTGTCTTGATGTGGGTCATGACCAGTTTCTCAAAGCATTTTGCGACTATCGGGGTGAGGGCCACCGGCCGATAGTCATTCAGACCAGTCACTGTGGAGCTTTTTGGGACTGGGATGATGGTGGCGGTCTTCAGGCAGGTGGGAACTGTCTCCAGAGGTGTTGAAGATGTCAGCCAGCACCTCACAGAGCTGATCCGCACATTCCTTCAGAACTTTCCCGGGGATGTTGTCCGGTCCAGTTGCTTTACTAGTTGATGTTTTTCTTAGTTAATCCTAGATGTTATTACTGTTTTTCTCTTGCATTTGTTGTTGGATGTAACTGGGACCCTGTGTACATAATCTCGTTTTCATCACATGTACCACATGCGGTGCAAATGACAATAAAGACTGTCTGACTCTGACTCTTTATGAGAGTTGATCCTTCTGAGACTACCTCTCACTTCTGCTGCGGTCACGCTGAGATGACATAACTTTTATGTTCAGAATTTCTAGGTGCAGCCAAGTTGTTGAGGGGATTCGTTTTGGTGGCCTTAAGATCGCTTCTGTTTTTTGCAGATTATGTGGTCCTATTGGCTTCATCAGGTCGTGATCTACAGCTTTCAATGGAGCAGTTTGCAGCCGAGTGTGACACGGCCGGGATGAGGATCAGCTCCTCCAAATCCGAGGCCATGGTCTTGAGCCGGAAAAGGGTAGAGTGCCCACTCCGGGTTGGGGAGGAGGTCCTGCCCCAAGTAGAGAAGTTTAAGTATCTCTGGGTTTTGTTCACGAACGAGAGAAAACTGGACCGTGAGATCGATAGGCGGATAGGTGCAGCGTCAGCAGTAAAGTGGGTGCTGTACCGTCTGTCGTGGTGAAGAGAGAGCTGAGTCAAAAGGCGAAGCTCTCAATTTACTGGTCCAGCTACGTTCCTACCCTCATCTATGGTCATGAGCTTTGGGTTGTGACCAAAAGAACGAGATCTTGGATACAGGCGGCCAAAATGAGTTTTCTCCGCAGGGTGTCTGGGCTCTCCCTTAGAGATAGGTTGAGAAGCTCAGTCATCCAGGAGGGACTCAGAGTAGAGCCGCTGCTTCTCCACATCGAGAGGAGCCAGTTGAGGTGGCTCGGGCATCTGGTTAGGATGCCTCCTGGGCGCCTCCCTGGTGAGGTGTTCCTGGCACGTCCCACCAGGAGGAGACCCAGAGTAAGACCCAGGACCCGCTGGAGGGACTATGTTTCTCGGCTGGCCTAGAAACGCCTTGGGATTCCCCCGCAGGAGCTGGCCCAAGTGGCTGGGGAGAGGGAAGTCTGGACCTCCCTACTTAGGCTACTACCCCCGCAACCCAACCCCGGATAAGCGGAAGAGAATGGATGGATGGATCAATGGCCCTCATTCACGAAAATGTTCGTATTTTTATCCTAAATTTCTCCTACTTCTGTGCGTACGAAGCGTTCGTACGAACATGCCACGTCAGATTCAACAAAGTCTTCTATCCACAGGAAACGTGTGTAAACGGGTTGCGTAAAGTTGATGAATCCCACCTGTTCCATCCACCTGCGCGTGCTCGCGGAGAGGTCATTTACATAATTCCCACCCCTCAAAACACCATATAAGGCCACGTTTCCTGCCTTTTGACAGCAGGAAGTGTCCATTCATTCTAAATCAAGAAGTAAAAAGAAGGACTTCACGCGTTCGGAGATTGAAGTTCTGCTCTGCACCGCTACCCCCCCACCCCCCCGCAAGTGTCGGATGGTCAAATATCTTTAATTTTAGTGTACTGTGTTACATTATAGTTTCACTTATTCAGAAGAGCTGTGGCGCACCGCTACCCCCCACCCCCCCGCAAGTGTCGGATGTGTTTTTGAACAGAAGCATTTTAAAATGTCTCGAAACTACAGTTAACTTCATATTAATATTGTAGTGCATATGTTGTGTGTCCCGTGGGTCGTACAGTATCAGAAATCAAGAATAAATGGTTTGATCTGAAAATGGCTTCAAACAAACGTCTCGCCGCAGCACGGACAGGAGGTGGTCAAGGAATAGTCTGCGAGATGGATGGACAATAAATGCCACGCTGCGCAGACGCATGCCAACATGTTTTGCAGCACAAATGAGTCATGCGCGCTCCTCCTGGTCATCGCGCAACCACATTCTGCAGGTTATATTTCGAATCAGATATAATAATCTATTGCTCCGATGGTGTTTGGCACAGCAGTCCAGCAATAGCATGAAAATCAGTCTTAATTCGTACTTGTTCTGCGGCGGTGTATGGTAAATGGTAAATGGTAAATGGAGCTTATTTATATAGCGCTTTCCAGCCCCCTGTGAGGAGCCCCAAAGCGCTTTACAATACCAGCCATCCACCCATTCATTCAGACATTCATACACCGGTAGTGGTAGCCTGCCTTGCAAGGCGCCATCCAGACCTACCGGGAGCAACTCGGGGTTAAGTGTCTTGCCCAGGGACACAACGACACATGGTGGGCGGATGCGGGATTCGAACCTCCAACCTTCCGATCAGGGGTCGACTGCCATTACCACTACACCACGGCCGCCCTATGTGTATGGGAATTTTATGTACCTGGGTGTTAATATGAGGAGGGCTTTGATGACCAAGGGGAGCGCACGACTCACTGAAGCCTGCGCGACACACCAGACAAATTAAACTTAAAATTATAATTCTAATTCAAACAGAATAACCTATTGTCAAGAATAATTATGGTGCGTGATTTTTTTAAACCCAAAATATTTTCTAAATAACGAAATATGAAGTTATTCGTGGAGAAGATCCGTCTGGATGACAGCAGACTGACGCTCCTAAAATATACGACAGGTCCGGACCACTCGTAAATTTTGTTCGTATCTGAAAAAAATCGTAGGATACGAAAACATTGTTGAATGCCACAAATGATCCTAAATCACTCGTACGCACAGTTTAAGAACAAATCTGTGCGTACGAACGGTTCGTGAATGAGGCCAAATGTCTTTTTTGGGGTTCAGGACTCTAATTAAAACCAATTTGTTGGGCCGGGCCAGATTTTTTAGGCCTAAATGCAACTCTTGCTTCGACTACTAGAGGACAAATTGACATAATTTCCTTAAATTAATTGTTAAAATTGAATAGTTTTCATTTGATACTATTTATATCTTAACATGTGATTCTTGACCCTCCATTGTACAGTATATCTATTCCTACCACACCCAGCCGGTCGAAGCAGATGACCACTACAGTAGTCCTAAGCCTCGGTCTGCTAAAGGTTTCTTCGTCATGAGTAGGTCTGTCATGATAACAAATTTTGTTAGACAATGAATTGTCTCAGAAATTATTGTGATTTTTTTCTTCTTTCGGCTTCTCCCTTCGTCAGGTGTCACCACAGCGAACTAGTCGCATGAAGACTTGGCAATTTTGGTTGCCTCTGTTTCCCATAGCCGCATCCATCCATCTTCACAGGGGGGCTGGAGCACCCCTCAGCCCAACTCAAACTGCAGTTGGGCCTCCACAACGGATTTGTTTGCCCATTTAATTAGTGACGCTTTATGGTCTGAGACTTTTCTGCACCATTCATATTATTGTCATTATTTTCAGATCTCAGACTATCTGGAATCACTGAATCTTGTTAACACATCTGGGTCTACCCATCATTGCAGCTTTCACTGTTTTTGGGTTCTGAATGATTGCGTCTTCATTAATGTTTCTCATGGTTCAATTATGGGGGCTAATTGTCACACTGTTAACTCCTGTAATTACACATCAGTGACAAAGAAGTCAAGAAAATATCTGATAATAATGTTGTTATCGCTCTCAGGGATTCAGCCCAACCCAGGACCCCCCACTAACTATAGTACACCAGATGACTTTAAAAACATGTCAGGTCTTCATTTCCTGCATGTAAACGCTTGTAGCCTTCTGAAAAAACTTGATGACTTGAAAATTCTGGTCAGTTCTTCTGGGGCAGATGTGATCTTCATCTCTGAAACTTGGCTCAACAAATCTGTTCTGAATAATGATCTGGTAATCAATGGATTTAAGATCTATCGCTGTGACCGTAAAAAAAAGGGGGGGGGGTGGAGTCGCTATTTACATCAGAGATTCTTTGGCTGCCAGTACTGCGTCTAAAAAAACAATCCCAAACCAGTTTGAGGCCTTAGCTGTGAACTTCATTTTGAAAGGAGGCCAGATCTTATCTTTAGTGGGTTGTTATCGTTCCCCCTCCGCAACAACTGAGGCTCTGTCCTCCCTGACAGAATTCTTAGGAAATTCATTAATTTTCCCACTGGTCCAAACAAAAATTGTCCTGAAAAATCCTCCATCCTAGATCTGTTTCTGACAAATATGCCTCACAAGTTTCCTGGTACAGGTGTATTTGCTAACATTTTGAGTGATCATTCCGTGATAGCAGCTCTTAGAACTATTAAACTTCCACCTTCTAAGCCCAGAATAATTAAAAAAAGAGATTTGAAACATTTTTGTGAACAGTCATTCCTCTGGGATCTGTCCCATTTTGATTGGCAACGTATTCTATTAATCAACGACGTAAACACCGCTTGGAACTATTTTCATAATAGTTTCATTTACTTTGTAAACAAACACGCTCCTTTCCGCCAGTTCAGGATAAAGTGACGTGACAGCCCCTGGTTTACTACTGAACTAGCTGACATCATGCACAGGAGAGACCATCTTTGGGCCGCAGTGAGAAAATCTGGCTCAGACACTGACTGGTTGAATTTTTGGCAGCTGAGGAATAAATGCACAACTGCTATCAAAGATGCAAAACATAATTATTTCTTATCTCAGACCTCCAAAAATCTAAACGACCCTAAAAAAATTCTGGAAAAACATCAAATCTCTCTCAGGCATCCCCCAATCATCTGCCCTCCTATCACAACTTCTCGTTGACTCTGTTCCTGTGTCAAATAAGCACAATATCCTGAACTGCAGGACTTTGAGATTTTTATTAATGAAAAGTGCATTATAAATTGAATTCATTATTATTATTATAACTGTTTCAACAAACATTGTGTTGCTTCTAGTTCATTATATGACACAGTTACAAATGGAAAATCAGCCACTTCATCTAATAACCAAACTTCTGCAAATCAAAACCCTCCTACAAGTCAATCCTCAGTTAATCACACCTTCTCTTTTTCTCCGTTTTCAGTTCGTGAGGTAAATAAATTGTTAAAAGGTCTTGATCCTACAAAATCTGCAGGTCCAGATGAACTTCCACCTTATTTCTTAAGGTTGGCTGCTCATACCATCACAGTCCCTGTGACCCACATCTTTAACCTGTCCATTAGCCAAAACTCCATTCCGGATGCTTGGAAAACAGCCTTTGTTCTTCCTTTGCTGAAGGGAGGTGACCCCACCTCACTGAACAATTATCGACCAATCTCTAAACTCTGCATTTTAGCCAAGGTTCTAGAAAAACTGATAAACTCTCAAATCAAAAATTATCTGGACTCATTTAACATCTTACCTCTCCATCAATCTGGTTTCAGGAAAAAACACAGCACAACAACTGCTTCACTGAAGGTTCTTAATGACGTTGTTGAAGCATTGGATGCTAAGGATTATTGTGCTGCACTTTTCTTAGACCTGTCTAAAGCTTTTGACACTGTGGATCATAACATCTTGTGTCATAAGCTCTCAGAAATCGGTTTCTCAGATCACACCATTGGTTGGTTTTCTAACTACAGTATCTTTCCAATCGGAGGCAATGTGTTCAACATAACAGTACTTCTTCCAGTTATTTAACAGTTAAAAATGGTGTACCACAAGGCTCATTCTTAGGACCAACCCTCTTTACAATCTACATAGGTAATGTAGGTCAGAGTATCCCTGATGCATCCTTTCATTTCTATGCTGATGACACAGTTGTTTATTGTCGAGCTAAAACAGTAGCTAAGGCTTTCCAGCTTTTGCAATCCACTTTTGACATCATCCAGTCAGATTTGTTCCATCTCAAACTTGTCTTAAATGCTGATAAAACCAAAGGGAGGCTTTTTTCAAACAGGAAGTCGGTCCCAGCAGTTCTTCCTCTGATTTTATCCTCAAATGGTGTCCCTATTTAGTTAGTTGATTCCTATAAATATTTGGGTATCCTGGTCGATTCGCACCTCTCTTTTAAACTCCATGTGGAAAACAAGAAACTGAAAGTTAAACTGGGTTTCTTTTTCAGAAACAGATCATGTCTAACACTGAATGCTAGGAAACGCCTTATATCTGTGACTTTCCTTCCCTCCATTGATTACAGTGACATTATCTACATGAATGCTCCTACAAGCACCCTGCGGATGTTGGATGTTGACTATCATGGTGCACTAAGATTTGTAAGGGGTTAAAGGGGGGGTCAGTTTAATACTGACCTCCTTTTTACCTTAATTAATTTACTTATTCAGATTGAATAGTAAATTCACGGATTCTCTTCTTTTTCAGTTTACCCAATATTTCTGTGATCTTTATGATGGATAAATAAACAGAGCCATTAAGTGACAATGGACACGTTAACTTAGTTTGATATGTCAAAGAGACACTATCATTTATTTAAAATAAATCAACTAAATTAACACCATTACACTTGATTGACATGATTTCACTTTCTTTCAATTCAAATACGTCAGCACACTTAAATTCAACACAACAGACATAAATATTGGATGTTAACATATTTAGTCTGTGGGCTCTTTTAGCTTAAAAATATAGTTTCCAGCTTAGATAGAGAGGGAAAGGGAAAAGGAGGAATAAGAGGTTGGAGAGATTAAGTTATTTATCTCGAGTGTAACCAGAGATGACACTTTCCATCCGACTTCGGCTAAATCCCAGGTACGTTTGTAAACAGCTTTACCTTTTGACGATGCGTCTGATAAAGATATTACCAGCCTCCCAGGTGCACAGAGTCCTTCCGGCCCTCGTACGTCTGAACTGGTCGTTTACTTCCAACGTCTCCTCGGATCCGCGTCAGCCGTCAGAAACATGTGGCAGCTTCTGGCCTCTGACTTCAAGATAAACTTATTCCAGGAGGGAATAAACAAAGTTTTAGAGCTCGGCTTGTTCGAAGTAGACTCATAACAGCCTGTTATCAGTCCTTAGCTGAAGACGCCGGTCGTTAGCTCTTGACCACACGTGTCCAGCTCTTGGGAAAGTTCACATCTCTTTGGAAGTTCCCAGCAACTCTCTGGCGCGTTCTCGCACAGTTTAGAACTTAAAGAGCAGGCACAAAGAGAGGAGTTCACTTGTCTTATCAGAACCCAAGGTTACAGCAGCAGAGGGAAATTGTTTAGGAAAAGACAGAGCAGCTGGAGCCTTGTTCATGAAAAACAACGGATTAAACTGTCTTCTTATTTCTAAACAAAACAGTCGGGTCTCTGTGACCCGATATTTCCCTTTAACACAGCAGTGAACACAGTTTAACTCTCACAGAATAACACAGCTTAAAAGCACACATCATGAAAATGACAAAAGTTATTCTTTTGATCACATTAGGATAAAATCAAAGATAGAAATAGTCTCTTTTGGTGACTATATTTATCAGATTATAGCTAAATGAATGATTTTGTAGTAAATGTCTTGCTTTACTGAGAGGTCAGTAAAGGTCATCACTGGACAGTTCAAAAACCTTAATTTGACCCTGGGTAGGTCCATTACATCTCCCCCCTTTTGGAAGCCATCGCCAGTCCTTGGGGATGGGGTCCAACACGAAAGGAAACCTTGAACTGTCTTTGATCTTGAAGTAATCCAGCAAGTGGAAAAGAAAAATCAAAAATTATAATCCCATAAAGTTTTGGAAATTCCATACTGTTCGGAGGTAATCCCATTGCGGTAAGCTTTTAATCCCTTGGAAAACTGAGTCTGTTAACTCTTGGAAAACAAAGTCTGTGATCCTTTGGAAAACAAAGTCTTATAATCCACAGCGATAATCCCACAGCAGTAATTCCACCACGATTAGAGTTGGTGATTTCATCAGCAACAATTGTTTTCATAATCAGCATGCAGAGGGGATCCCTCGATTGACGCAGAGGAGGCGACCCTTGGATGAAGGTTGAAGACCAAGCGTTGGAGCTGCAGGTCCCCACATCGAAGGTTGTTGGCTGGTTGGTTTCCAGTCAGTGCCACTCTGGTTCTATGTGTCATGCAATTATGTGGTTTTTTAAGGTGGGCTTATGATTGGGATTTTACATTAAGCCTTACCTATATGCACCTGGTATGTAAGCTATCATGGTTTAGAACAGCTACACTTACCAATTAAGGGGTGGATCAATGCTGTAAATTAGATATAGGGATCTATACCTATAAAATTTTGGAGGGCTTCTGTAACGAAGGCCTCTAATTCCAAACTATTCCTCCATTCATTACTTAGTTTAG
Source organism: Garcialebias charrua (assembly GCA_038048925.1). Lineage (NCBI taxonomy): Eukaryota > Metazoa > Chordata > Actinopteri > Cyprinodontiformes > Rivulidae > Garcialebias > Garcialebias charrua. Next base: position 35,090 of record JBBPBX010017270.1, on the reverse strand, counting down.
GTTAAACTAAAATAAAAATGAAATAT